>JAHXMU010026157.1:0-61931 GCA_019455685.1 Philornis downsi
ATTTTAAAATTTTAAATTTAAATTTTACATTTTAAAATTTTAAAACCTCAAGCATGGAAACAAGTTTCAAAGTTATTACCATTTACGAGTATAACCAGAATACTGGTGATATTAAATTTAATAACCTATTGGATCATAAAAAGCTAGAGAAAAACGTATTTTTGGAGGTCTTTTAACAATGGCCCTTCTCACGAAAACAGACAGCTATATTCGAAATACTCTAGGATATGCCTTAAAACAAAGCATTCTCCATTTTTGGGCAAGTACTTTCGTCTAATGTACTCGTATTCTTCGTTTGAATTCGGTGAATATTTACAAAAGAACGAATTTTTAGAGGTCTTTCAATAATGGTCCTTCTCACGAAAACATATTGCTTTTATATATACGAAATACTTTAGAAGATGCTTTAAAATGTAGCATTCTTCATTTTTGGGCGAGTACATTTTCATTATTTTCATCTAATGCAAATGGGGCCGAAATTAGGCAGTATTTCAAGACGCGCATGAATCACTTCAAAGAAACGATATTTCGTTTCTTCAGAAAACCAGACCTGTCACCACCCTGCTTCAAGAGAAACATGGAACAGACTGCTATTTGGAATGGCACACACCATTATTTATCCGTCAGAGGTCTTTGGAGACATACGAAAAACCAACCACCGAACACGCATCTTTATTACGACATTGTATGACCTCCCACAAGTCGGCTGAAACTGGTGACTGTTTCAGCATTTAAAACATCGAATTAATAGGTCATTCAGCGTACAGGCTTTATCTGGTACCCAATGATTTATGCCTTTTACCGCACATGGAATATAAATTGTGAAATTAAAGTTTTTCACTGGCTGAAGAGGCAGTTGATTCGTTTAAATTCCATAGTTTAACTTGTTCGGGGGGATGAAAATGCTTTGAAAATTAGTTTGCGATAGTATGCAAAAGTCAATTGACCTTCAAGCAGAATACTTTGAAAAACATTAAAGCCGTTTTCCTTGATAGATATTTATTTATAATTGCTTTCATCATGACTTCAATATGAGGCAGGGTACATTCATGCCGTTGAGGACCTTCTATTGATATCATTGAGATTTTCTTTTCTTTAGCAACAAACTGGCGGTTTTAATATCCGAGAAAGACTAATTAAATTTACAATTTTTCTTTTTGTTCATGTATATTTACGAATTAAATGTGCAGACATGTGGCATATTATTGCCACAAAATGAAAGAAAAAACAAAAACAAAAAACAAAGCAACATGTTGCAGCATCTCAGAGTTTTTAAACAATTCAGTGCGTGGTAAAGTTGCCTCGCTGCAGTATAATCAAGCGCTAACTGACTATACGAGTACGAGTATAGTCGGCTAGAAAGTGAGACAACCAGCCGGACGGACAGATAGACAGCGTTGCAAACACTGTTGTTGCCGGCACTGTTACGGTGTCACTCTGTTGACATTGTCATTGTTCTTGTCTTAATTGTAAAAGACAGCTTATGCAGAGGAGTATTAACAATTTATTTTTATTTATATACAGTCTGAGTGAGAGATGCAGCCTCCTTGAAAAGAAACGGCATTGCGTTTAATATATGAACTGTTAATTTTTCATTATTAAATCGTAAAATGTAATTTCATTTTCATGACACTGCACTACGTGGCAAAGTTCTTGTCTTTTTCACTCCGCAATGTTGGTTTGACTGACTTTTTGACAAGTGAAATGTTAAAATGTTATTGCATTTTGTAAAATACACTTTTGAGTCTTTGCATCTTCAATGGGCGCTGCACTGCGCTCAAGGTGTGACTTTGAAAAGGAAGAGGAGGAGGAGGAGAAAATCCAATGAATGCAAAGAGAGATTTGCAGGCAAACGATGGTAGTCCATTCGCCGTGGTGCCTGTGGTCTGTGGTTTCTTTGTTAATTTACAGGATTTTGCGAGCTGTTTACAGTTTAGTGGGCGTTGAACATTTTGTCACTATTTTGACAGTTTAAGTGCAGCTGCATCCACCAAAAAATAACAAACTAATGACGGCCTCTTTTGCTGGGATATCTTGATGATTCCGCTAAACAGTTTATTTTTAAGCAAATCTGCCATTCGAAGATATTGGATTATGTAATGTTCATTTTTCGATGTTTCCTTTTGGTTTCAAGTCATATAAAACAAACAATAATTATTAATTAAATGAAAAAATTGTTCTAAAGCTTATTATTGATAATGTTAATATTGTATTGCCCCACTATTTTTTGAGTAGTGCTGTTTCAGACAGTGAATAGCTGTCTAATTTGGGGAGTATCTCACCACGGGCCTCTATTAAAACGAAAACCTTATCAATAAGGTATAGTAATAAGAAATGCATTATTTTTCCTATAGATGGCTAAATACAGATACAGATTACTGTATGTTACGTTATGTAAGTACGATCGGGTTATGCTATATGGCTTTAGAAAGCTAAGATTTTGTACTCAAAAAACAAGTCAAACAGTTTTGTGATTGCTTGACTCAGTGTTGTTGCAATACTCGTTTAAGATAGGCACCAGTAAAGAGAATATACGCCATATTTTACAGTTAATAAAGATAAAGATAAAGGCTCAAATGCAAGTTAGGCGGTTGAAAGTATGAAAAGTACTTGTGGCCCTGATAGTGTATTAGAAAATCACGCAACATTTTGGTTACGTCAATTACGTTCCGGTAATTCTGATGTCAAAGATGCTTCACGCTCTGGAAAGCCAATTGTGGAAATTGCCGATAAAATAATGCAAGTCCGACCATTATATAGACACTGTTTTCATAGCCCAGGAACTAAACATTGCACATAAAATCATTTGGAACTACTTGAATAAAAGAGAAACTCGATGTTTGGTTGCTAAACAGAATCTAATGGCCGAATTTGTATTTTCGCTGCTGAATCGCAATAAAAATGACCCATTTCTGAAGCGAATGGTGACTGGTGATAAAAAGTGGGTCACTGAATCCCACCCACCCACTTCGAATCGCAATGAGCCAGCGCAAATGGTGATCAATCCAGGATTGTATTAGGATTGTCAGGAGGGTTTTGCTGTGCCCTTATTGGAATCAGCAACGAATCGTATACTATGAGCTGCTCTCCTACGCTTGAACTTGTACTGTCAACAACAATTGTCTAATTTTACGTAGGTGTCGCTTTGACAGCCTTACTCACGGTGTGCCATCACACATGAGACTGTTTTTGAATGTGTTTACGACAGCCAGCGCCCCTTTGGGGAACTCGAACTAATCACGTAAGGATTAGTCGAAGCACCTTTAAGATAAGAAGTATATCCCCTTGGAAAATATCCCCAGGGTTTGCTTCCTCTCTCAGCCGAAGTACCTTTGAAGTCCCTGGCATGAAGTGAACTTTTTCCCGGGTAGGAATGAGGCCTATCTAGACACCTCAAATCGACGAAGAACAGTGTTTTCCAAGTTCCCGCATTAAATTCAGGAGAGCCTGAAGCAACGAAAGATCACTGAAAACACGTATTCGGGCAACCACAGCCAGCACAATGCTCCCACAAGGGGTCCTACACCACGATCAGGCAAGAAAACATAGTTCTTCGGGCCCCTGATCTCCCGTGCTACCAGAAAATAAAAACCCTCTGGTCAGGGTTTCGCAGACAAAAACTGCTCCAGTTTCGCTACATCAAACCTCGCATGGAACTGGTCGTACATTTGCAAGCGCATTCAGAAAATATAAGATAAAGGAGAAGAAAACTTGCACTGCCAATCAACTGTGTATATTTACACGAGTCTCGCCGTGAGGCCTTACACATGGTGTGTCATCACACATGGGACTGTTTTCTATAATTCTTTTCTTGGTTATAATTCTTTTCTTCTTGCGGCAGTCAACGCCCCTTTGGGGTACCCAAACTAATCCCGAAAGGATTAGTCGAACTACCTTTAAGGTTAGATGTAGGTCCCCTTGGAAAAACTTCCTTAGGGCCTCTCTCGGCCAAAGTACCTTTGCAGTCACTTGGTATGAAGTGAGCTACATCCCGGTTAGGATTTGAGGTAATTTAGAAACACCTCGATAGAAATGAACAGTGTTTTCCAAGCTTCTGCCTTCCTTCAGCAACGCAACCTGAAGCAACGCAAAAGCACTGAAAACACTTGTTCGGGTAATCACAGCCAGCGCGATGCTCCCACAAGGGGTCCAATACCATTAACCAGGAAGGAACAATGTTAATGGGCCCCTGCCATGCTCCTCTAGTCTATTACCATATCCCTCCATGAAGGAACTCCATGGTCGTACGACTATTAAAACGGAAAAGATAAATTTTCCAATATTTCTCGACGGCTTCTCTATGTCCGCTCCTGTTGCCAGGGTGATCTTGCACTGTCAGTAATTGAATCATCTAAGGGAAGCAATTGCCCAAAAGTCCCTAGCGTGGGAGAAAAGGAGAGGATTTGTGCTTTATCAGGGTAGGGCCAGGCCACACACGTCGATAGTGACTCGCCTGAAAGTTCGACAGCTTGACATCCCACTTATAGTCCGGACTTTTCACTAAATGATTATCCCTTGTTTCTGTCTGGGACGAATGATTTTGCTGAAGAGAAAAACTTGTGAAACTGTCGACTGTCTCAGTTTTTTTCTAAAAGGTATGAGGAATTTTACGAGACGGACCTGATGGAATTACCTTGAAAATGGCAACGCTTTATCGATCAAAAAGCTGGATATTTGACCTAGATTGACCTCAATGTCAGGCAAATATAATGGATTGCTTAACGCTATAGCTTGTGTTTAAATTACATGAAACAGCAAGATAAACCAATAAATCGAAAACTCCACGTTCAGCACGTATAACAAAATAAGATCGAGGATATGAACAATTCGAAATGGACTTTGCTACAGAAATCTAGAAGCTTTGTCAGTTAAAGAAATATATTTGTTAAGCAACATTGACTAACTTAAATATATCATTTTAAACACCAACGGATTAAATAATTTGATATATTTTATTGTTCATTAATGTTGTACTTTTTTTGTATTGTTAAACAAAATGAATTTGAAATTGAGTTGGCAGCAGATGATTTGCAGTATGTCAGTCTTTAATTTGCATATGCATTTTCGTTGCAGCATTCCGTGTTGAATTGTAGTCTCATTTCTACGAGTTACGGTCGAACATCATCCAATCAATTAGTCAGTAATATGCAATCTTAATTTAACAATTGTCGTTCGTATACAGGCTCCAATTAAAGTTCTTATTAAATTGAGCTACACACGATTGAGCTGCACGCGCCCATTAAAATAAATGAATAATTGTACCACAAACAATTGGCGGCAGTGCGTGGTTGTAGACACGTGTCCACCTTAATTTCAGTTTATACTCATTGAGTTGCTTCCATTACAGGATGCAAATGGTGGTTGAAGAGTTGAGGCAGGGGGTTGAAAAATTGTTGGAAATATTTCTTGTTGGGATATTATAAGAAGACGTAGCTTCTTTATGGGCAACTTAGATTTACATAAAGTCATTGGAATTAATCAAATTTGGCATATGGATCTTTCATGCGCCGATGATATAGGCTTTATTGGCAGAAAACTACTAGATATTACTGCAGTCCTCTCCAGCTTTAAGAAGAAATTAATCACGTAAAGGCAGCTGAAAACATGCTAGAACAAGTCAATTCCAACCCACATTACAGCTGGTACTGAGATATGGATTTACGGATGGATGACATGCAAACCAGTCAACAAGCTTCGGAATAGTGCCTTCCAATTGAGCTGAAATTGAAAAAACTATCTCAACTAAAAGTGTAGACAATGTTAAGTGTTTTTTTCTTGGTTATCGAGGTGTTGTGCACTCGGAATTCTTGCCAAAAGATCGGACTGTGAAAAACTGATACTATATGGGCGTTATGTGATGTTTGGAAGAACGAAATATGTCTAAAAAAAGTCTGGAATTGTTGAAGGGAAAGTCTTTAATTTTACAACACGGTAAAGGTGTTGTAAATAAATATCATAAAACAATAAATATCATTGAACAACCATCGTATTCTTGTGATATGGCTCCTGCTGACCTTTTCTCTTTTCCAAGCTTAAATTCGTTTTTAGCCGATAGGAGACATAGAAGAGAATTCGCGGCAAGAACTGAAACCTTTCCTGGAAAATGAGTTTTTATGAAATAAAATAAATTCATTATTTATGAAGGTTTAAAGGTGATACAATAAGTTTGAATGGATAATAAATTCAAGGAAATATTTGAATGAATTATAGATCAATTCCCTATATGTGTATGGCAGAATGTATTATTGAACTGTTTCGTATTTCTAGCCACAGGGTGCCGTTTGGAAACACAATTTTTTTTTTTTTTTTTTTTTTTTTTTTTTTTTTTATAAATTATTTACTACAGTTTATGAAGATAGAGACTAATAGGCAATTAAAACCATTCATGTAATACTACCATAACAAATATTAACATTAAAATATTTAACAATAGGACAGATAAAAAGAACTATGTTGGAAGCAGTTCCAAATTATCTATCAAATATTTTTTTAACTGGACTTTAAAAGCTGATAAAACTGAAGTCTCTTTCAACTATACTGGCAATTGGTCCAGCAACTGTAACCCGCTGCTTGGTCAAGTCTAACCGACAAAACACGACATTTAAATCCATTGCTTGACGGGTTGATGTTTGGGTGTATGATATATTTCTATGAAAGGATGTTGTAAAGACTCCAATTCCATTTATTGATTTGTAGACATAGAGCAGGAGTTGTTGTTTGCATAGGGTGGCGCATAAGTAACGCTAAGATTTGATCAGTGAATACACTTTTTGTTTAAGTCTTTGTTTTCGTCTCTTTACAGAATTATGTTGGAAAGACTCAGCTTAGAACAAAGAAGCAACGTTGTTCAATTTTACTTTGAAAGTCAGCATTTGATTATTCAGATCATATAGAAATTTCTTTCATGTTCAAAATGCTCTTAGCGCTCCAACAATTTGCCGATTGGTTCAGCGTTTTGGGCAACAAGGGGCTGTCTGTGATCTTCCGCGTGCTGGAAGACCTCGTGCAGTTCGAAATGAAGTGACCATTGCTCCAGTGCAAGCAAGTATTGAGGAAAACCCCGTAGCTTCCACCAGGCGACGTTCTCAGTAGTTAGAGATGTCTAGGCGGTCTTTGCAAAGAATTTCACATATTTTACATATTTTCCCATATAAGATGCAATTGGTTCACGAGTTAAAACCAAATGATGCACAAGAACGCATTCAATTTAGTCGCCGTTAACGTTACTTATGCGCCACCTTTTACAATCCCTTAACAGGTAAAACATTTGTGGCATAATCTTTATATAAAAAGATGTACTGAATGTCATAGGTAGATTAAAAACTGGTTTTAAAGATTTATTCTGTGCCGATTGTAGAGCTTCTAGACAGGTGGTGGACTTACATGCATACACGAAAGGAAGATACTTCTAATGAGAGTGTATCAGAGACTGATATAGCATTAGCTTTGGCTTTACATTTAATTTGTTCTTAAATTTGTACAAAATTTGAACTTCAAGTCCATGATGTGTTAATCCCACGACGGATTATAGTTAAGACACACTCCTTAATAACGCACGCTTTCTGATTCTTCTATTACGTTACCATCAAAACATGTACGATCATACAGGGTGGCGCAGTAGAACGTGCATATCTAAAAAATAGATTCAAAAATAAATACAAAAAGTATGGTTAAAATAAATCTAAGGCATTGTAGAGTAATAAATGGAGTTTAGTTTTTAAAAATAACATCATCTAAATGGTGACCCTCTCTACGACGGCACTCCTCTAACCGCAAACGAAAATTATTGGAAACTTTCTTCAGTAATACTGGTGTAATGGCTGCCATTTCACCACGGATATTCTCCTTGAGCTGAACGATGTTTCTTGGATTGTTACTGTAGACTTTGTGTTTGAGGTATCCCCACAAAAAAAAGTCAAGAGGCGTCAAGTCTGGACTACGTGGGGCCATGGGATATCACCTCTTTTCGAAATCAGTCTGCCAGGGAACATCTGATTCACCACCGTCATGGAGTCATTTGATGTGTGACAGGTAGCTCCATCTTGTTGGAACCAAGTTCTGGAATTCACTATTCTTGAACTTTCAATTTCTGGAGCCAAAAATCCGTCCAACATCTCAACACAGCGTTCCGTATTAACCGTGACGTTTTGGCCCCGCGCATTTTCGAGGAAAAAAGGACCAATTATTCCTCTGCCAGAGATTGCTGCCCATACTGTCACTTTAGGACTATGCAATGGTTTCTGGTGTTTGATTTTGGGATTTTCACTGTTCCAGTAACGACAATTTTGACGGTTTACGAACCCATTCATAAGGAAATGAGCCTCGTCAGAGAAAAGGATATTGTCAAAATTGGAAAATCGATTAAGCATTTCATTAGCAAATGCGAGCCTTGCTATGAAGTCAGACTCTTTCAATTCTTGTGTTAATTGCGGCTTATATGGATGCAGTTTAAGATCCAATGTTAAAATTCGTTGCAAACTTCGTCGTCGTCTTGCGAGTCCACATTTGTGGATTTCCTCGTACTGACTCCATAACTCTCTCAACATTGTCTTCGGTCTTAGATGTTCTTGGACGTCCATTTGCTTGTGGTTTAAATGTTGAACCGGTCTCTTCAAAACGCTTTACCCATATTTTAATTAGTAAATTAGCAGTCGGAGCTTCACTAATTCGCCGTAGTCCATATTCAGCACAATATAGTCGCCTAGTAGCAATATATGAACGAGAGTTCTCGTAAAATGCGCGCACGCAAAATGCGCGACGCTTTCCGTCGAAGTGATTCATAGCGACTAAAACTCCATGAGCCCGCCAACCCAACGATGTAGACGTATCTCCAGTACCTGTACCCTTTCTAAACCCGTATTGTAATTCAAAGACAATTTTATTTACATCGAGGTAAGCTGCGATTTGTTCAAGTATCAGCTTCTCAAAAATCTTATCAACAACTAGCAATATTAAAATTGGTCGTAAGGTCTCCAACATACTTTATGGCAATCAATAGTTTAACAATTCCTTAGCAATCACTATAGTTATAATGTTTTTCACTTTACCACATTACAGTACATACTTTTGGAATCTTTCCAAATATCAAGATTGTGCCCGAATATTTTAAGCAGAGTCAATCGACAACTGTGCGTAGATTCCTTTCTTTTGTTCAAAGAGCAACTCTAGAATACCTTGAAGTTGAAATAGATTGTGTGTGGATTGCTAAGCAAATGTACAGGCAAACCATAAGTTGAACCATTATTTAAATTACCAGTAAAATTATACATCACGACTGCAAACATACACAACACCATATGGGCGTTACACATTCTTATAGTAGTTTCAAATAATTGAATTGAATATTTCAACCCTTTTCTCCAACATTCATTGCGGTGATATTGGTATTGCCTATTGAAGTTTTGAGCGGGTGTTTTTTGCGTTGCATAGCATAGCATATGGTCGAGTAAATCAATCATATTTATCAAAGCTCTAAAGGTCCTTGGTTTCCTGCCACAACAATTTCGTTAGCAGCGGACTCACGGCATTGGCAAATCTAAAATAATGGGTTCGTGATCGTAGGCCACGTGTCATTCAGCGCCTTAAATAATGTCGTTGTTGTCATTATAGGTAAATGTCAACCTTTTAAGCGTTATAACTCTCTCAGCATTGCTAACAATGACGCTGCTGCAATGTCGTCGTCGTCGGTCACATAAAGGCCACCCGTGATCCAAAACTTTGTCCCTTGCCTGCCTGCCACCCCATTAATTGTCTGTTGAAAGCGGACGTGAGCGTTTGTTGCCCGTCTGTCCGCTCTTCCGTGCAGATGTTGACGATGGCGCTGGGGCATGACTTATTAAAGAAAAGGTTTTGCTGTCAGTTGGGGTCAGCAAGCGCCAAAGACACACAAAAATTTAGAAATAAAATAGAAAATGTTTTCATTCCTTTAATTCTGCCGTTTGCTGTTTGTGGTGTAGTTCTTTGGCTCCAGTAGACAGCTGCAATTCAATGTGAGAGACCATAATTTAAATATCGTCGTCACACAAATGTCATGCATTTTCTATTTTTATTACGATTTGTTGTCTATTTTGGTCGCTTTTTTTGCTGAAATGAAATGCACAGTGTTTTAAAACTGATATAGTTTCTAAGTGTTGCGGTGCAGAAAACCAAAATTTTGGTCCTTTGCAATGTGCAAAGGCGTCAAGATTGGCGCAACTGTAAAAGAGGCTCCATAGATCAGAAGCAGTTCTCAATTTAAGTTATCGAATATCAGAAATATTTTTTTCAAGTTTGTAGAAATTTGTAACAAATTTCACATCAAAAATGCTGCTGGTTTTTGAGTTGCCATCGGTTTTGTATGATGCAAAAGTGATTTCGGCGAGTAAAAAAATTTATAGGGTAGATAATTTTCTATCAATTTTGGTTACGAAATGGAATTTCTTCAGCGGAATTGATTAGAATGCCGTAGAAAGCTTTCAGTGAATAGTTTTTGTCGATAATAAATAATAATAAATCTGATGGTAAAAAGCTATCGATTGACTGTTAAGAACTTCGGTGATGACATTCGCATTTCAGAGGAATTAATTAATTCCATATTTCAAGATATTTTGTCCCTCTGAGGCGTCAAATCTTGACTGGTAACAAAATCATTCGAGCTCTTTTGAAAAAGGCCATCGCTTTCAAATTTATAGAGAGGATGTCTGACTGGCACCTTTACAGGAGGTGATAGTTGAATTTATGTTTATATTGCAGAGTTATGGAGCAGGGCTGAAAAAATCACGCTGAAATTGCTCAAAAATCAATGATATGCCAGATTTTTTTTCAATTCTCGTGGCATTATGAGTTTCCTTCGTCAAGCCAAATCATCAGTAAGAAATATTATTAGAAAGTTATGTGTCTACTGCGAAAGATGCCGGACTTAAGGACATAATTCTTGATTTTTGTTCTACGATGCATTGCCTTAAATTATCCAAATGTATTGGTTTTGTTTGTGAACTTCATATTGACAGCTATAATAAAGCGAACTTGGGGGCAAATAGAATATTGAGTTTCTTGGAATCAGCCCATTGAAAGATTTTCTCTGCAATTCCGCCCATCTTGTCGAAACCACTCAGAGTTGAAAGGAATTCGTTTTCGGAGAAGTTTTGGAAAAATACATCTTTAAGTATTATCTCGTCCTCCTCCTTCTTCTCCCTCCTGTAAGGACAGCGAGAGAAACCTGGCCACAGATACGCAGAATGTGCTGCAACTATGGAGGGGGCATTTTTATAAGAAATCACCTCAATTATCGACGATGACATAAATTGCCCAGCTCCGAGCGAAACAGAGATCAGAACAGCAGTATTGCGACTTAAGAACAACAAAGCTGCGGGCGCTGATGACCTGCCAGCAGAGCTGTTTAAAACTGATGGCGATGAGCTGATAAACAGCCTGCATCACCTTCTAAATACGATTTGGCTCGAGGAAAACATACCCGATGATTGGAATTTAAGTGTACTGCATCCTGTGTTTAAAAAAGGCAATCCAAATGTTTATAAAAACTATCGCGGTATTAGTCTTTTACTCACTGTTTATAAGGTCATGTCGAGTGTGATATGTGAAAGACTAAAGGCGATTTTAACTGACTTGATTGGACCTTAATAGTGTGGCTTTAGACCTGGTAGATCAACAACTGATCAGATATTCACACTACGACAAATTTTGGAGAAGACCGAAGAAAAACAGATCGGAACGTACCATCTTTTCGTCGATTATAAAGCTGCCTTCGATAGTCCGATATGGCAAAAATTCTATGAGGCCGGTTAGGAGTTTGTAATTCCTGCGAAGCTTATTCGTCTTTGTAGGATGACGCTGACTGACAAAAAGTCTTCATCAAAGACAGGCAAAGATCTTAGCGGGACTTTTTACACCAAACGAGGATTTAGGCAGCAGTCTGCTATAGTCTTTTTGGAAAGGTTAGTTATTTTACTGTTGTTTATCTTTATTCATAACAAAATATTTTGTTAAAAAAATCAGCCATGCAAAAGTCATTGTTATCCGAAGGAGAGAAAAATTGTTTCAAGACTAAGAGAAAGTGGCCAAAGTCTTCATTCTATAGCAGAAACTATGAATCGGTCGCTATTTTTTGTACAAAATGCTTTAAAGCATGAAAAGCCCGTCGAAACTCGAGGAAAACCCAAAAAAAAAAAACTTCAAAAACAACAGATATCCGTATTGTAGCACTTGCGAAGAAGAACCTGTTTGTGTCTTCAAGAGCGATTTCAGCAGAAATTGAAAATGTAATTTCATCGCGAACGGTTCGTAGACATTTACCAGGACGGATGGCCAGAAGAGTTCCCTTGCTCAGACAAAAAAAAATTTAAAAGGTAGATTGGCGTTTGTAAGAAGTCATTCCAATTGGTCTGGAGGAGACGGTGAAAAAAGTGGCGTAATATTTTGTGGAGCGATGAAACAAAAATTAATGTATTTGGAAACTACTGTGCCCGGAATGTTCGACACCCTAAAGGGTAAGGAAAGGAATTCCATGTTCGCTTTACAAAGAGGACGGTCAAGCAGGGGGGTGGCAATATTATGGTCCGGGGTGTTTCTCGTGGTATGGTGTCGGTCCGATACATCGAATTACCGACACTATGATGACCAGCTTCCACTACAAAGATATTTTGGAAAATACGATGTTGAACTATGCTGTGGAAAGTATGCCTCTTAGATGGACATTCCAGCAGGATAATGATCCGAAGCATACTTTTAAGTTGGTGAAGCATTGGTTCCAAGATAATAATGTTGCCCTTCTTGACTGGCCAAGTCAATTTCCTGACTTAAATCCAATCGAAAATCTTTGGGGAGAGTTGAAACAAATAATTGGAAAAAGGAGGTTCTTAAAAATAAGGATCAGTTATGGAATTTTGTTTCAAACAAACTTGGTATGAAATACCAGTTGAAACCTGCAGGAAGCTTATTGCCAGCATACCAAAAAGAGTCAACAAAATAATTGAAAATAAAGGTGGATATGCCGGCTTTTAACGAAACTCAGCCAATTTAGCAGAAAAAAACTACATTTTTTATACTTTTTTGCTTACTTTAATTAAATGTACTTATTATTTTGTCCAATGTTTTTTGATTAATATCTTTACTTTTTTTCTTTACTTACTTTTTCTTTTTACTTTTTTTTACTTTTTGAAAAATACTGAATTTAATTTTTGTTTTTTGTTGTGGTTTTAGTATTTATTTCATTTCTAATATTATGGCAAAATAAATTAATATTTTTTTGTCTTTAAATTCATATAAATTTTCGTCTACGAGCCCTATATATATATATAGGGTGTACATGTTATTTTGACCATAAGTGTATATCTTTGGTAATCAGTGCCTCCTGTTATATAAGCGCGAAAGGGTTACATTAGATAGGCGTTAGAATGATAAGATTTCATACTGAAAAAACTGCGTAGACAGTTTTGTAGTTGCCAATCAGCCGAGAGGAAATACACTTTGCTGTTTTTCATCCATAAGGATGAAAACGCAATCGAGGAGGCTGAAAACGTGAATAGTGTTTATGGTCCGGATTTTGGTTTCATCGATTCCATTCCGGCATTTTGATATCAAAGATGCGACACGGAATTATTGTGCCGTCGATATTGATCATATTTCGGAACTAAAGTATGCCAGCTCCCAAGTAAGGTTATTCTTTAAGAAATTGGTGACGAAAGCGCCGTGTGGTTATAAACTATCAATGGGGGAAGATTGCACAGACATTTAGATATGCAGAAGTTTATTTCCAGATGTGTGCCACGTTGACTAATAGGGGGTAACAAACACTGTCGTGTTACTATTTTCGGAGCAGTATTTGACGATATTGGTGATATGGACATCATTGGTAGAGAACTGCAGCCTTCTCAAAATTGAGTAGGAGTCAACAAAAATGGGCTTGGTGTTGTAAGCGAGAAGAAAACCAAGTTATTTGTTTCGGCGAACAAAGCGTCTACTCTTCTGAGACGTCATATTAACGTTAACAACTATAAGTTTGGAGTGATGGATGAACTGTTCTAACTCGGCATCTGCTAATGGTCATTATTGGTAGAGAACTGGGAGGCGTTACTGCAGCCTTCTCAAAATTGAGTGGCAGTCAATAAAAATTGGCCTAAGCGAGGAGAACAACAAGTTATTTGTTTCGGCGAACAAAGCGTCTACTCTTTTTGTTATTGTATTTATTTTATTTTATTTCCAATATTATAACAAAAGAAATTAGTATTTGTTTTTTCTTTTAAATTAAATAAATTTTCGTCTACGAGCCTTAACAAAGTATGGGGTGTACTTATTATTTTGACCATATGTGTATATAAGACATATTTCATTGCATAATCATGCTAAGACGTATAATGACTCATTCCTATTTGTCTTACGACTAATCGGTACATCATCAATCAAATTGTGAACCAAAATCCTTGATGGAGGAATCCATGAAATCTTACGGAATTACCCTTTCGGACCCCATATTATGTAGGATTTTTGAAAATTAAAACGGATTGAGAACACTATGGCCACATCCCCATAATATAACTACCTTAAAACTCCACATATAAATGCACACGCGAGACCTGGCACCCAGGCAACAAATAAAACCCCCGCACAGAGACAACTTAATGCAAACTTCCTCTACTTAGTTCTTCCTCTTTGTCTTTTGTTTTGCGGATCTTGTGATATTCTATTTGAAATCAAAAAGTTACAATTTCTCGGTAGCGTTTTTTATTTTTGTTGCTGCTGCTGTTGTTGTTGTCTTTTCTTGTCAGTCGAATTTGTTGTCGTCATTCGCCATTGACGCTGCCTTTTGTGTTTATGTATCTTTCATGGAATTGGATTGGATTTGAGATCAATCGTGAGTTCAAATTGCACGTGGTCGTTGGAATAGATTTTTGGTTTATTTGAATGTTGTGTTCCTCTTTATTTTGGGAATTTGAAAATTTCAATATGGGAACAGTTTGTCGAATGAAGGGGTTAGTTCCAATGAGAAGTTATCAAAATATTATAATGGAAAGAAATGCTGGAGGAATTGATGATAAGATATGTTTCAAAATCAGTGATTGCAGTATTTAATTAAACTTTTTAACTTAATTTTTTTATTTCCTTTTTTTAATTCTACTGGAAAGTTTGACATTTTTAATCATTACGCTTTTCTTGAGAACGTTTTGTCAATTGAACGCGATTTATGTTGTGAAATTTGTGTCTCAGCAAAAAAATGAAATTTTCATACTATGATTATTGAAGCGGATTATCAGAAAAAGAGTGTTTCGATAAACTTACTTACGTTTTTGGCGATGAAATCCCCGTTTGTGTAAGAAGTTTGATTACGGTCGTCCTTCCCTCAAACATAAATTTAATAAATATCATCCTAAATCGGGTCATGTGAAGAAACTAAACGAAAACTCAAAACCAGACAATGAAAAATCGTCATGTGACGTATTTTTAATTTAAACCGGTTGCCTGAAACACCAGCCCTCGTATGCTGGTCAGTAGTTTAAAAAATATAATTTTGTTGAAAGGTGGCAACCTTATAAAACATATAATTTAAGTTTAAAGGCGCCACTCTGCTTATTTGGGCCATCAGAAGTAAATGATCTCAGTGAATTTGTAAACATGAGAAAAATTAGCCACAGTTTTGTAATTCAATATTTGCATTTGAAAGGTTTCAAACCAACCAAAATTAAATCCAAGCTAAATTCTACGCTGGAGGAGTCTGTTCCTTCATTTAAGACTGTAAAGTATTGGGTAGCAGAGTTTAAACGAGGTCGTATGAGCTGCCAATACGAACACCCTAATGGTCAACCAATTGAGTTGTCCAAAACGGTTAAGAAACTCCACAAAATGGTATTAGATGATAGTCGGCTGAAGGTACATGGACTAGCTGAAATGATAGGCATTTTAAAAAGTGCTATACATTGTATATTGACCGAAGATTTGAAGATGAGGAAGATGTGTGCAAGATGGGTGCCGCGTTTACTTTCAATAGAACAAAGGCAGCATCGTGAAGATATTTCAGTAGAGTGTTTGGTCATGTTTCATCGCAATAGAGCCGAATTTTGGAGTCGATTATAATCACGACTGAGACATGGGTTCATCACTTCACACCTGACATAAAGGAACAGTCAGAGCAGTGGACTGAAATGAGAGAAGGACTGGACAGAAATGCAAAGAAGGCGAAGACGGTTCCGTATGCAGCAAGGTTATGACGTCTATTTTTTTTTTGGGATGCGCATGGGATTATTTTTATCGATTATCTTCAGAAAGGAAAACCGGCATCATCAGCGAATATTATGCTAATTTATTGCAGCGTTTAAGTAATGCAATTATGGGAAAAAGGCCGCATTTGGCAAAAAAGAAAGTGCTGTTTCATCAAGGTAATGCTCTAGTTCACACATCCACTATTGCAATGACCAAAATTAGTGAATTAAAGTTCGCACTACTTCATCACGCACCTTTTTCCCTAGGTCTAGCTCTGTCGAATTATTTTCTATTTGCAAACTTGAAGAAATAGCTCGGTGGTAATAGATTTGCCAACAATGAAGTGGAATCTGCCGTTGATGGCTATTTTAAAGAGTTTGACAGTACTTACTAAAGGGTGACGCATAAGTAACGTTAACGGCGACTATATTGAATGCGTTCTTGTGCATCATTTGGTTTTAACTCGTGAACCAATTGCATCTTATATGGAAAAAAATGTAAAATATGTAAAATTCTTTGCAAAGACCGCCTAGACATCTCTAACTGCTGAGAACGTCGCCTGGTGGAAGTTTCAGGGATTTCCTCAATACTTTCTTGCACTCGAGCAATGGTCACTTCATTTCGAACTGCACGAGGTCTTCCAACACGCGTAAGATCATAGACAGCCCCTTGTTGCCCAAATCGCTGAACCAATCGGTAAATTGTTGGAGCGCTAGGAGCACTTCGAACATGAAAGAAATTTCGATATGATCTTTGTGTCAAAATAATCGGATACTGACTTTCAAAGTAAAATTGAACAACTTTGGTTCTTTGCTCTGTGCTGAGCCTTTCCATCATAAATTTCCCAAGTATTATTTAGTTAATTCTGTAAAGAGACGAAAAAAAAAGAATT
The DNA here is from genome assembly GCA_019455685.1 of Philornis downsi. Lineage (NCBI taxonomy): Eukaryota > Metazoa > Arthropoda > Insecta > Diptera > Muscidae > Philornis > Philornis downsi. The sequence continues at coordinate 17,084 of JAHXMU010026157.1, forward strand.
AAACAAAAAATGTATTCACTGATTGAATTCTCACGTTACTTATGCGCCACTCTATATAAACAGGGTGTGGAATCTAGTGAGTGAATATCGCTGGCAGAAGTGTATCGATGAAAAATAAAAAAAAAAATTTCCCAATTTTTTATGTGTCTTCTTTGTTAGGTCGGCTAGTTTTAGGACCTTCTGCGTCATTGATTCTCGTCTTTCATTCCGTTACGCTATGTTCAGTATAAATGAGCACGCATTAAGCATTTAATACTTTCAATAAAACTAGACTGCACTGCCACGCACCTTAGGATACCATGCATGCGAATTAGCTGATTTGGCAAAAATCGTCCGTCCCTCTACTTTTCCCAAACAGAGGAATTTAGAAGGTTACAGTTTTGATTGTGCTTTAATTTGTACCTCTACCCGAAGGAATGGAGATACATATCCATTAATAAGAACCTGGCAATTTACCACGCCCCCCTCTGGCACCACTCACTCTTCTGATGCCTGGCAAAAGGACATCGGGTGAAGCAATATGTACGTAAGTCAGTTCGCCTGACTGAAGTTTCTGTACTGATATCCTCTATCAAATACTCCGCCTAACCCCTTAACATTGCGAATATCTTTTTTACCTATAGTTTTGTACTCACATGGCGCCCCGTATTTAAATTTTCATAGGTTTTCTATCAAGAGTGTTCATAAATTTCATTTGATTGAAATTATTTGCATATAAATCATCACCGATTTATGTCAGCATATTGTTTGATGTTAATACGTGAAATGTCGGCAATTTATTTATTGCCATCGATTATGATGATGACGATGATGATGGTGATGTCTTTGGACATTTCAATACAATTTCACAGAGAATGGATGATTCAGATTTTGAAGTCTGTAAGAAGAAATATGTAAAATTATAGAAATCTGTTTTATTATAAGGACTCAACGGCTTTTGTGCGAGATTTCTAATTTGATGAACGACGTAAAAAGTTCTGTGTTTTTAATTTCAATCAAAGGGCTTGTCACGTCCACTTCTTAGTTCAACACGACATACTCGTGTATCAATTCTCATATGGTTTAATACGACAGAAAATGTAACACATTAAAAGAGATGTATTATCTAAGATGAAATACGATTTGATCTCTCTATGTTTCAGGATGGCGTAAGGCGTTGATTTTGAGAAATATCTCCGTGTAGGGCAAAGGGGTGATGTGAAACTTTAGGAAACTTCAGCAGTATGGGCTCTTGAATACAAATATATGTCATCCGGCTCGAAGGACCAAAAAAATGGGATGTATGGGTCGCCAGGAACTGGTTCACTCTGACATATATTTACCTCAAGAGATTTATAAAATATAAAAAACAGCGGGGATTAGCCTTCGTTTCCAGAGTTTATTTAAAAGATTATACCTTGCAATAAATACAGGATTATGTGTTCAGCCAAACTCGTCTTACACGTATGGGGGGAGAATCAGAACTGACTTGAGCAAATCAAACAAATTCTCTAGTAGATCAGTCGACATAAAGCTTACTCTAAAGCACTCAATCTCATTACAATTGAGGACTTTACATGTAAACGTCTCAATTGCGGTGGAGATGATAAATTTAGGATTTAGATCTAAGAATTTGCCAACGTGAATTGAATTTTAACTTAGATTTATATACAACATTTAGCTTTTCTAAAGATTTTGTTAGTTTATAACAGCTTCTGATATTGATGCGAGCTTACTGATTTCATTTGATTTAGTTCTGGTCCTTTATATTGGCGCGGAGGGTTGAGTGCGATCTTAATAAAAAGATTTTGTGGGGTTTTACGGTTCTTTGCAATTGATAAGTATATCGAACACAGAATTTGTTTCAAATTTTGTATTGCAAATGAAATTTCTTGTTACAGGAGGCTTATGGTGAACCGACATAATCAAAAATATATGCATATGAGTGGTACAGTGCAGTCAGAAGCTGCCGAGATGTGGTGGCAAATTTTCCCCGCTGTGGTCGGCTATGAACATCTTCAACATCAATAAAGTGATGGAAATGATAATTGAAGATAGTCATTTAAGTTTAAGAGAGGCAAAACGCATTAGTACACGCGACTATCATTTGCATGATCCCGGGTTCAATCCCACATACAGCCACCTATCATTATTTAAGCGGCGATTACCTCGATGTATTTGACGAACACTTCGAGTAGTCGAATAACCGACAAGTCTTTTCAATGCTTCTCAAACTATGATGTTTTTGGAGTCGTTGTTAAACTGTAGGCCCTGTTGAGTCTACAAAAATAGAATCCACATAAGCTCACTGAATGTGGGAATCTGTCCCATTTCTCATTTATGAGATGCAAGGAAACTTATCCTAGCTTATCATATCGGAGACACTTCCCCTCATCAATAAAAATAAAAACAACTTTCCACCTCTTGATTATTTATTATTGATTATTTAATTTCTATAAAGGATTATCTATCTGGGGTAATCAAAGCATTTATAATGGTCGATGTAGGATCCGAGTTGAGTCATGGTAGAATTGAAATTTGTCTTTAAATCCTGGCATCCTAAAAGTATAAAACAAAATTAATATCATTACAATAATGCAAGAAGTATCAATAGCATGAATATAAATGTTTGCTGATGTAATGAAATTCATCATGAAAATGCAACCAAATGAATAAATGCATCACACAAATGTGATTTAGATCATAAAAATTCACAATTTAGGCATTCCACAATTGTATCTTCACCCGAGGAAATGAAATTATATTTCATTTGATATGGCAAATAATGTTGCACTTAGAAATAGCGGTCATTTGACCAAATGTGTTTGACGACATGTTTTCATCTGTCTGGCAACCCGGCTGGACAACAGGACAACTTTTGTACATCATTATGATACTTCTTAGGCCACATCTGGTATCTACTAAACAAATCGACCATCCTTTCTTTGACAATTCTTGTCTATGGCATTGATGCTGTTTTGGTGTCTTCATAAAAATGTCAGCTTTTGCCCATATTTTTTTGTGGAGTTGCACCTGAGGGCATATGAAGTCCATAGTGAAGCGATTTACCGATTCATTGGCAAATACACGGACGCCTCAAAAACGCCCTCTTCATACCGATTTTCGAAGTTTTTTCTTTGTGAAAATGTGAACTTTTTCAGTAATTACTCCTGTAGTTAAGTTGATCTCCCAAAAATGTACATGAATTGCGATAGTTCTTTCCAGTACCTAAACTATATAATTATAGGATGCGTTAAATTAAGGAAAACAAAATTGTTAAATGTTGCACAAATTGGGGAAAATAAACATTTTACCAGAGGTGGATTCATTACATGAATGGACAATTTTTTCTCCTACTGTGCCAACTTTGTTAAAATTTCGTTTTAATCCTTACTAAGCCTGTTATATGTTCTCTAGCCATATTGTATTTATCAAGTTCAATCGGCGTGAACTGGCTTGCCATCTTCAGCCAAACTCCTTTTGCGTAGACTGGGTGCCAGAGGAACCATGATGAATAGCTCTATCTTAGCAAATATAGCACTGAATTAATGCATTAAAAGGAGCCATCCCCTCCATAAATTATAGAGAAACTGTGGATTTTTCCTAAACCAATTCATTTTACTGGTACCTTAAGGGCCCATTCTCACCCTCACTCTTAGTTTTACAAAGAACTTAACATGTGCCAAATTTGACTGAGTTCATTCCTTAGAACTCTGAATACAGTAAACCGATCGATTTTTTCAAAACCCAGCCATGCATTATGAAGCAATACCACATATGAATAATAGGAAAACGATTGAATTTCTGTGACTGAATTATATTTCTATATGAGGCATCACAAAGGCTGTGTCAAAGAGATCAGTCTATTTTTATGCTTAGACGAAAGCTATACAAACGCTTGAAATTTGACAGTCTTTAAAGCAATCGAAAGAAAGATACGAGTCTGAGAATCATTGGGTTAAATTGAACATTTGAATGGTAGGCACCAGAAAGGGAGGGATCAAAATTTGTATTACTCTAGACTACCAATTTGAAATTGCAGAGGAAGGGTTAACCAACCAAATGTGTATGTTTACCCATACATGAGTCTCGCCTTGAGGCCTTACTTATGGTGTGCCATCACACATGGCGCTGTTTTCTATAATTCTTTCCTTGGTTATAGTTCTTTTCTTCTTGCGACAGCAAGCACCCCTTTGGGGTACCCAAACTAATCCCGAAAGGATTAGTCGACTACCTTTGAGATTAGAAGTAGGTCCCCTTGAAAAAACTTCCTCAGGGCCCGCTACCTCTCTCGGCCACAGTACCGTTGTAGTCACTTGGTATGAAGTGAGCTACCTCTTGGTTAGGAGTTGACGTAATCTACGAAGACCTCGGATAGACATGAACAGTGTTTTCCAAGCTTCTGCCTTCCTTCAGGCAACCACAACTAGCACGATGCTCCCACAAGGGGTCCAACACCATTGACCAGGAAGGAACAATGTTCCTTGGGCCCCTGGCCACCCATGCTACCAGAAGAAAAGAACCTTCTGGTCTGGGTTTCGCAGACAAGCTACTGCAGTTTTACTTTATCATACCTCGCATAGAACTGGTAACCCATTATCTACGGCATAGATTTTCAATGTCCGAGGAGAGAATATCAACACAGCAAAGCATGCCATGCTCCACTCATAGTCTATTAACCAGATCTCTCTGGCCGTACAACTATTAAAAACGGAAAAGATATATCTTTTGATATCTCTCGACGGCTTCTGTATAACCGCACCTGTTGCCAGGCTGTGTCTCGTTAAACTATGACTCTCCCCTTTACTTGGTTTTCGAAAAACGAGTTCCAAGATCAGTTTGATGTCATATTATAGGTGGATTCCAAGACATAATCCACCTATTCCTGGCACAAGGCCACACTACTTTGTTTTTGTACGCAAGCATCATCCTTTGCCTGCTTAATTACAGGATAGGCTAGAGAGGCTTGCGTTTTAGGAGCAAAGCGTTACAAAGTATCCTAGGAAACACCCGACTACCCACAGAGGAAGGGTTAACGATAAATTTGCATGGACGGTACCAGAAGGGATAGTTTGCTTTAGTTTATTTCTTCCGAAAAGGAAAAACGGCTGCTGAAGCCAGTCGAAAAATAAAGTCTGTTTATGAAAAAAACGGACCAAATAAAAGAACCTACAAGAAATGTTTAAAAGATTTCCTACGAGCGACTTCCCTCCCCATAACGGACGCTCCCAGATCAGGACGACCAAAAGAAATTGTTTCCGAGGAGGTGAGAGATTTATTAAAACAGGGGCAGCTTATATAATAGATAAAAATAATTGTTTTCTTGTACAGAAATTTATAAATAAATTCCTTCTAAAAAACCGAACGAACTTGCCAAACCACTCAATAATTTGGGCCTTATGAGGCGTTTGAGATGTGAAATTCGTTGTAAGATGCTTGATTTGTAGAATGGAAACTCATGGATTTTCGCAACACGATAATGTGTCATCTCGCAGGGTTATCACTATGAACGAATACCTGAATAAAAAAAAAAAAATCAACAAAATATCAACCGTACTAACCTAACCAAAACTTAAATTACCACATCGAAGCATCCCTTTTCACTAGGATAGGAGAGAATTTGTGGCAGAAATAGAGGTCTATAGCATACTCCAATATGCAGTATGCTATCCCGTCTTTTAGCTCTATATTGACTTGTTGAAATAGGCTTTACTTTTTTTCTGACAACCCCTAAAGGAGAACTTCGTAGACGATTGAAATCGCCCAATTCTAGTGGTCAAATGACTTTATTGTTATGATATTTATGATATTTTTTTATGAAGACTGCATGCAATCCGATTGCCTTGCTTTCGGTCCAGTAAATATATAAAGCAAACGGCTGGTAGGTTTCTATGACTGCATTGTCTGAAACGGAATGCGATGAAAAATAGTCTATGACGAACTGCCCGGTTTCCTGATCACAATCGTCAGGACTGTAACAATGTTTTCGACTGAAGATGCTTTTCGATCAACCACCGACTCAGTTCTTGTGAACTTTTTAAGAACAATTTTAATTCTACCCATAGCTGATTCATCGGTTGAATATCCATTTTCTTAGGGCTCAATCACTTTAACATCTTGTTCGATTTTTGATCATTCCGTGGTTGACATTGAAGTTCACAAATTTGGAAACAACCAAACAAACAAAAATTGGATAGCATTCGTTTGGCATTTGGTCTGTGACAAAATATATATCCTAGTCCTGACCAACATATTCCCTTAAGACGAATTTAGAATTTGTGGCAGAAATAGAGGTCTTTGCTGAAGAAAATGTTTGAGAAATGTTTTGCTAGTTGGACTATTCTGTGGCAAAGGTACGAGTATGTTATTGCGAAAGAGGTCTACTTTGAAGGCATCAATAATAGACATTTTGCCTTTCAATGACCAATCCCTTTACTTTATTGACAAATGTAGTCTTTTCTCTACTGCGTCCCTGTGCGCCCCACCATAATTTGTGTTCTCCAACGCATAACCTTCACATTATGATGGATTTATTTCAACTACCATCAATTTCGTTGTCACAACTTAAAGTCACATTACGACATTCACTGACAAAATAGTTTCAACATTAAAAAAGGCGATTAATATCACGTTCAATGCGATAGTTTGTCATTTGTAAAAGTTCAAAAAGTGGCAACGAACGCTCTTTGCCTAATGATCACCTTTTGGTAAAGACAATCCACTCCAGTGACTCCAACAGAAATCACAACAATTGTCCGCGTCTAAAAGAAAACAAGATTTGACTTTCATTGGATCCGCGGCATTACAATCGCACTGAGGAGTTAATGGAGTGTAACTCATAAATTTCAAAAAGAAGAAAAAATGATATAAAATTTGCATAAAACTGTAATATCAGTACAACATTTGCACTGAAGTCATTTATATTTATGACGTGATTTTTATGTGACTCTCTTGATTTTGTGTGATTTAAACCCTTGGGCTAAACATGACTCATTGCTGGAAATGTAGTGGAGTAATTGCTTTACTAGTTTTACTTGAATTTAAAAGATAATATACTGAAATAACGAGTATTGTATTATGGTAGTCATAATAGTGACAATAAAATGAGATCAAAGAAACATAGAGAGATGAGTTTTTGCTCTGAAAATGTTTGAAACATATCGTATATTCATAATTCAATAGACTTTTGCTTCAAAGTTGCGTTATATTTCTGCATGGCAAAGTGAAAAAGTAATAAAAAGGAATAATATTGATGACAATATCTTCAGCTTTTATGAGGACTGTGCTTTAAGGATAGCCAAAGGGAATGTCACAACTTTCTAGGGAGGAAAATGTCGAATAACGCCACCAATATGCAGTACGCTATCCTGTCCTTTAAGCTCTGTATTGACTTGTTGGCATAGACCTTACTTTTTTTGTGACAATCCCTAAAGAAGAACTTCGTAGACGATTGATACCGCTCAATTCTAGTGGCCAAATGACTTTATTGTTGTGATAACCTCTAAAGAAAAACTTTGATATATCTTCGCCGCAGTTCTGGGTAAAAAAATTCCTTCATTAACTTTAAATAACGGTCCCCATTGGCAGTTGGCAGTAGCACAGTTCGTACGCCACAGTGTATTTGTTTATACTGCTTGACAAAATCTGAGAAAGTTGGCCTTTTAACCACTCTTCCTCTGGCACCTTCAATACAAATGACCTATTTAGACTCAAAATTGGTTAATATCTTTTATTCGGTTACTATAATTTCTTATTAATGGCTTATTAGACTATTATTTTTGTACATTGATTTACAAAGGTTGCGTTATTTTGGTATCTTTTACTCGTTTCGCCATACAAATGGACGCACGCTAAGCTGAACGGGGATAAGTTGTGTAAAAAGTAGTAAGTAAGTAGTAGAAAGGTATGCGAAATAACAATGCGACCAAGTTCTGGGCAAAAGTAAACAAAGAAGTTAAAGAAAAAGTAGAACTTCAAATAACGTAAATACAAGCTGTTAATTTTTTTGCAAACATCAGTTGGTGGATATGTGGATGTATGTGGGGACGTACGTTTGTTTGAATTTGTTTTTTTTTGGATCTGTGTGGATGATAAAATGATTCCGAATAAAATGAATAAACATGTCATAAATAGCAATGCTGCCAAGTTAATTTTGCTAATCGCCGATGTGTTTTTTAGGTGTCCTATACCGGTATCCTATATAGGATACCAAAAAAAAACGCAAGCAATGTTTGGTAAAACTTGGGAAATATCTTCCATGTTACGCGCCTTCTGGTATCTCCTACATAAAATTCCGATTTCACATACATATACAGCTGCAGTCAAAATAATAGTAGTGGGTGTTGCACAAATTTTAAAGAAGTAAAAAGGTTTCAAAATAATGTTGTAAATTTTAAAGTTTAGTTTAGTTTTTTTTTTTAACATAGTTCCTTTTATAAATTCTAGGAAATAAACAAAAAAAAAAAAAAAAGAATTCAAATTCTTTTAAATATAGCCTGTCAAAATAATAGTAGTGATATTCATTTAATGGTTAGTACAAACTGAAATAAATTGATGCGTGGGCTAAATGTACATTACGAAGGGTAAGGATCTTAATTACATTTTGTGGCAAACCCTTTGTTGGCAATTACCGCCTCGCAGCATCGATCATGGCATAGAGTTTACTAAATATTAGCATCTTTCTGCGGGAATGGACATCCACGCATCCTTCACAAGCTCCCACAGTGTGCTGTTGTTTGTAGGGTTTCTTTGCGCGATCACAGCCTTTACGTCACACCACAAATTCTCAATGGGATTGAGATCTGGGGACTGGGCTGGCCATTCCAATACGCGTATGTTATTTTCTGCAAACCACTGTTTTGCTAGACGGCTTGTGTGCTTAGGATCATTGTCCTGCTGAAAGGTCTATATCAAAGGCATTTCATCCGCAGCATATGGCAGCATCACTTCCTGTAATATTTTTACGTATAGATGTCGATCCATGATGTCTTTGATCCAGTATATGGGTCCAACTACTATGTATGAAAAGCATGCCCATATCATAACACTAGATCCTCCATGTTTAACCATTTTCGGCGTAAATTTAGGGTTATATTCTGAATTAGGAGGCCGTCTTACGTAGGCTCGTGAGCATTTCCCGTCATAAAGAACAATTTTAGACTCGTCAATCCACAAAATATTCCTCCAACTTTAAGGGTCCAATTTAGATGCTTCTTAGCAAATTTTAGTCGATTTATAACATGTTTTTTCGTCAACAGTGGCATTTTTCTTGGACTTCGCGCTATCAAACTTGCATCTCTAAGACGTCTGCGGATAATTTCCACGCTTGCTTCCACACAAAGTTTGTCTTTTATTTCCCTAGTGGCAGCAAAGGGGTTTTGTTTCGAGTACTTTACTATACGCGAAACACTTTTTTTGATAATACTGGCGGACGGCCACGCGTCTCACTAACGGGAGTGTACTTTATTGCATTGCGTACCATTGTCGGTGAGCAACCTATAATATTTTCCACTTCTTTATAAGATTTTCCCTCCGAAATCAGCTTCCTTATCAGCAATCGTTTTTCTAGTGTACAAGCACGCCACGCCCCATTTAAAAACAAATCTTAACACCTTATGGATCAGAATTATACTTCTTCTAAAAAAATTATTTATTTTTAAACTCAATACACAAAGCTTGCAAAAAAAAAATGTGTTTACACTTGCAAAGTTCGTTGACTTCTGTCAGCACTACTATTATTTTGACTGCCAAACCCTGTTCTTCTTTGAATTTAGTCATTGTAAAAACAACAAGAACAACGGAATGCAAACATTACGCTTAGTTTTTTTTTTGTGTTTACATTAAGCTATGAAATGAAAAAAAAAAAACTAGGCAAGAAATGTAAATACAGAGAAGCTACGAAACAAAACAACATTTTTATAAAACCACTACTGTTATTTTGACTGCAACTGTATATATTCTCAGTTTCATGTCTTTCAAGCAGTGGTAGTGAATTCAGACACACATCGTACACACATTATTTAGCCATCTAAGTTCTGAGATCGAAAATGGGGGCGTCGTCAAACCCCCTCTGGTACCACCTCTGCAATCTAATAAAATTGTCGAATTCTATTCACTTCCTAATTCGTAGTCCGTAATTACCCAAATTTTTATCAATTGTATTATATTATACGAGTAATAATTAGTAAAACTAGAAGAAAAAAAATCTATAAAAAACCCAATCCCTCTGTGGTAACTTTCATACAAATTACCTAATTTAACCCATTTATTTTTAGATTCATATATTTCCCTCGATTGTACTAAATTGTGTCTATCATAGCCCTTATTATGCGCTTCATAAACACAGTTCTGCAAATAAAAATGTATTGCATTGCCACGCCCCTATACATAAAAATAGCCCAATTTAGCAAAAATTAATGATCCATCTATGTTTTTTAAGCGGAGGATTTCCGAAGGTTATAATTTTACTTCTTTTCCAGAGTTTTAATTCCATGGACTTTTTTATAAGAGCTTTGCGGTCTCCACACCCACACTCCTCCCACTTTTCCTCCAAAAAATAAACGGACTTTGGGTGAAGGTGAACGTAAGTTAGTTCACCTGACTGAAATTTTTGTATTGGTCTTTGCAATATTTCGAAACATGAGCTTCTGAAAATCTAAATATTTCGAGATTTCCAGTCTTCATCCAATATTATAAATGTTCTGATATCATCTTTGGCTTTTTCCACAATCTTCTCTCTGCCCTCTTTAACCTTCATTGAAATAATTAATATATAATTTATATGAAGCATGACAATAGTTATATATTTACAAGCATATTATTAACTTACTTTCATATTCGATTAACAAATTCATGACTTGCAATAGCTCTTGATCGGTTTGAGATTTTTGCAAGCCCTCAATCATCTTCCAACGATTCAAATCGATTATGCGAAAATCTCTTCATTATCTCAAATATTCCCATAACTGGGACATCAATCATCGTGACATTTCATTTAATGGAAAACATTCCCAGGCAAAATATTTTGTCATGGTCCGTACCAAAAAGGGGTGGTTTTCCAAGCGATGGGTACAATTTCAAGTGTTTTATGCGTTCATAAAACACTTTGATTCCAGCAAAGAGAAGACGACGTCCGCCGTTGTTATCGCCGCTGTCACTGTTTTGTTACACGGGGCTTAGTCGTGTTCAAAATGCAATAATCCGTGATTTTTATCATTCCTTAATGGTTGTCATATTTTTAATGAGCCGTATGCCCTAAAGGAGTACGTAAGGACACAGGGATATGAATTGGATGCTATGACACGTGCCACAGATGCACGAAGCGTGTGCTGCGCATATCCGTTTTGAGTTCATTTTAACGCTTACACATGTCAAGTGGCAAAGAGTGCCTTGCCATAAGACCAAATCCAGTGGTAACGCCGGAAACTATTCCACAAATCATTGTTATCCATTTGAAGAAATCATGATTTGTAACGACAACGACGGGGGTTCATTTGAATGTGGCGCAATTCCGTTAATATTAGAACCACCCTGCACATTGGCACCCTGCATTTCGACCAACGGCGTTTGTTGCACCTGGTGCCAAAGGATATTCATGTTAAAAATTTCCCATGACTCGTTTTCGAACATTCCCACGATGTACTCTCCTGTCAAAAGCTCCCAATCTCTTTTAAGGTCTGGCAATGATTGGCTCACTGCGCAGGTTGCCAGACACCGCCTATGAATACACACAAAGTGTTAGTTTGTTTACTCTCAATTTGTGGGAGGAGGGGGGAGGTGCGCCAACATATAGGAAATGATTCGCCCCTTAATTTTTGTATGTATCCCAAGAAGAAGAAACAACAAGGATTTCTTTTAACGCTTGGGTGGGAGGTGGGGAGATGTTAAAGTCCTTGAGTTATTTCCTGTTATACGAACGGCAGCCATTTTGAATTTTCTGAATTCTCTGAGGCGAATTGACATTCTTGTGCATGTTCAGCATACGTAAATAATTGAGGCTGTTACGGTGGGCGGTTTGAAAGCCCGAACAGGTGGCTAAACAGGGTGGTAATGGGGGAAGAATCGCAGACGTAATTATGGATACGGTAGTGAACATTTTAAAGAGTTTTAGTCCATGTTGACTTTCATTTATTTGAATTAAAGTCGTATAAATTAAAGGCTGTTCGATTGTTGAAAAAATAATTATGTATATTTCAAAGTAACAGCAATTTGTTCTTTGGATTTCATTACTCTCCATTTTTTCGGGTTATGAAAAAATGCGCTTATACAATACCTGGTACTGTGAGGAATATTGCGCAGTATTTGCAGTAAATGGTGCTGCATATTTGTCTATGCTGCAGCCAGCCATTTGTAACGCGGGTGTGTAATGAAACGCTATACCACGACAATATATTGGCAATGAATGAAGTTATGAAATTAAAAACGTCGCATTGTTCTGTACCGGGTTATCAGTTTTTCGGTTTTAAAAGTAAAGTTATATAAAACACACATAAACCTATAATTTCGATGAAACTTTTATTTCATTATAATGTTCGGACCTTGCCATTATGTATGAAATTCTTCTTCTTATGTGGCGACTGGAATAGACAGCCTTATCTATTATACGCCGCCCGTAGAAAATAATTCCAAGCCGCTTCGATCTTCAGCGCTTCTCCTCCAATTCTTCACACCAAGCTTCGATAGTGTTTCAAAAATCTGGTCCTTCCAATGGAGTTTTGGTCGCCCTCTTCTGCGCCGTCCATCGAGTTCGTTGTCGAAAACTTTCCGTGCCGGAGCATTTGGGTCCATCCGCACAGTGTGACCCAGCAAACGCAACCGCGTCGATGTCGGCATATAGCTCATACAGCTCATTGTTTATGCGATGCCGATACTCTCCGTCAACTATGATGGGTCCATACATTTTGATTCATCCGCTTGACTCATTACCCAGGATTCTGCGCCATATAACAAGACGGGCAGAACCAACGTCTGGTACAGTCGGATTTTTGTTCGTCGAAAAGGGGGGTTTATCTTTGAATTGCTTGCTTAGCCCATAGTAACATCCGTTAGCAAGTAATACTCTCCTCTTTATCTCCATGCTAACAGTATGTTGAAAAGGTGGCACGATAGACTGTCGCCCTGCCTAAATCCTCGTTCGGTGTAAAAAGGGTCGCTTAGATCTTTGCCTATCTTTACTGAAGGAAGGAATTCCAAACTTGGACATGGCCTCATACAGTTTTTGCCGTATCGGGCTATCGAAGGCAGCTTTATAATCGACGAAAAGATGGTACGTGTCGATCTGTTTTTTTGGGTCTTCTCCAGAATTTATCGTAGTGTGAATATCTGGCCAGTTGTTGATTAACCAGGTCTAAAGATATACTGATAAGGTCCAATCACTTCAGTTAGAAACGGCTTTAGTCTTTCACATATCACACTCGATAGGACCTTATATGCAATGGATAAAAGACTGATACCGCGATAGTTTTTACTAATACTTGGATCGCCTTTTTTTAAACATAGGACACGGTACACTTAAATTCCAATCATCGTGCATGTTTTTTTAAGCCAAGTCGTATTGAGGAGCTGACGCAGGCTGTTTATCAGCTTATCGTCGCCAGTTTTAAACAGCTCTGCTGGCAGGCCATCAGCTCCCGCAGCTTTGTTGTTCTTTAGCCGTAATACTGCTGTTCTGATCTCTGTTTGGCTCGGAGCTGGGCAATTTATGGCATCGTCGATAATTGGGGTGATTTCTTATAAAAATGCTCTCTCCGTAGTTGCAGCACATTCTGCGTATCTTTGACCAGATCTCCATCGCTGTGCTTACAGGAGGAGAGCCCTGTTCCATACCTTGTACCTTTTATCTTTTGGTAGAGTTTTCGGGCTTCACCTCTATCTCCGTACCTTTCCTTTTCCTCACTCTTACGTTCTTTTCACAGCCGTTTCTTCCGCCATGTATGAAATACAATGTCATATAAATGACCGTGTTGTAGCAATGGATTCTTTTGTGATAGTTTTCGACCACTTTTTCCCACATTTCCGCGGTATTTTGGCGATAACTTGGCGAATGTTGGTTTTCAAGTACCTCAACGTTTGGGAGCTATCCGCGTAAACATGGCCTTTAACGTAGACCCACAAAAAAAGTATAACGGCAACAAATCGCATGATCTTAGTGGCTAAATGACGTCACGACAACGTAAAATTACGCTTTCTCGAAACTTCTCATGAAATAAAGACAAAATCGGTCATGTTGTGTGATTCGTGGCACCGCCTTGTTGAAGCCACATATGATTCAGTTCATAATCTTCGATTGCAGGCTAAAACAAAGTTGGTTATCATATGGACATAGTGCTCAGCATTGAAATTAGGATTATCCGCCTCACTTTCAGCTCTGCATTAAAATTAGGATTATCCGCCTCACTTTCACTAACAGAAGTGATATTTTTGGAAGTGCATGCATTGCGATGATGGACAAGCCTGACTACATCTGTAACGCTTCCAGTCCCTTCAAATTTCTTTATAATCTTGCCGATTCCTTGCACAGTAGGTCATTTATGATGACCATAATCACCCTGACCATAATGCACGAAAAGCGCTTTCGTTTGAATCACCATTTTTGTAGTAAGTTTTAATTATTTTTAAGTATTTTCTAAATTCGTAAATGGTAAACATTTCACTGAATAAATAACACTTCAGATGACAGGTATTTAACAACTGACTGCCTTGCCAGACCGGCGGTTTACCCCGGCTTACTTTCGGTTGCCGGATTTCGGCAAGCACATATGGTTACCACCGATTCCGATCACTAAAACGGATTATGAAGATTCCTGTTCCACTAATTAAGCATAATGGAATGACGCCAATGATTGGTTTATGTTCGTCTCAAGGAGCAACAAATTATTGAAATATTGCCAGCATGTACCTTCGCAAATAAATTATAGATGATCGCATTGGGGTTTGAAACCACCGTATAATCACAATTAACGTTTATTTTAACTTATCGCTTATTTAATAATAATTTTCGTGCGGTTAGTACACGCGATTATTGTTTGCATGATTGCAGGTTTAACTCCGCATCAGTCATAGATAATTTTATTTGAAAGGCATGTCTGACGAGCACTTCGAGTAGTCGAGCAATCGATAAGTCTTGAAAATGATTCTCAAACATCGTTAAATTGTAGGTCCCATTGAGTGAGTTTAAAAATAGAATGCGTGTAAGACCACTGAATGTGAGAATCTCTCCCATGTCTCATTCATGAGAAGCGAAGGAATTTGTTTATTTAGTTAACTTTCGTGCCACTGATGGCAATTAATTCATATAATGTGGTTGTTCCTTTCGCTTTGAAATTGTTCCTGAGAAAGTTTCGCTATTTTGCTTTAAAATCTTTACTCTTTTCCTCTAATCATTCTGTACTTTTAGCAAAGATGTTATCACTCATAAAACTTATATTGGTTTTCTAAACTCTAAATGCTCATTTGCCACGGAAAAATCATAAATCAGTACTTCTTTCTTCTTTGGCCACAAAGAAGCTGAACTTAAGTATAATGATATATTTGTACAAATGCACTTAATGGACCATTACTTTAACCGTATATAATTTTTTTAAACTTATCACATTTTAACAACAGCGACCGGGGGGGGGGCAACGCATAGAAACCGAAAAGAAAAAGTGCATGGAAAAACCATCAGTCATATTCAGTCTTCCACAACTCTCTACAGACCGCTGCAGCAGCTGTGTACGGAATGCATTTTGGCCTGGGATATCTGGTGATATGAAAAGAAAATGTAACAACCTCAACTAAAAATTCCATCCGTCTAAACCAAAACGAAGAAAAAAGAAGTACTAAGTAATGCTTACAATTAACTTCATCATAACTTGGTAAATTATTTCATTTCAATTCACATTGATAAGATCGCAAATCACGTTTACTGCTGCAACCAAAGTGCTACAACCCACCAGACTACAGGAGGATACCTAAGACTGACTGGTGGCTGACTGAGCAGAGCTTAGTTAAGCTGAGCTGAGCTAAATGCAATGGCAAGACTGGCTGAGCTGTAGTATTGCTGGTGTTTGAAAGAAAGTCACTCAGCGTATTGTGCGCTGGCTCAAGGAGGCTGGTGGTAGTTGTCTAATGTTCGAGAAAATTAAGTCAAATCGTTTCCCTAAACTGAAATGATAACGAACACAGAGTTCCACACACTTCGCCAACCGAAAAAAAGGAGTACATTTGTGCTGAGCATCGACACCACCAATATCAGTACCACCGCCACCAGCAGCAGCAGCAGGAGTTTAGATTGTTAGTATTCGTTTTTGCTTTTCAAGTTTTTTTAGTTTGTGACCATTTGTACCATTTCTCGTTGATGCAGCTGCTACCTTCTATAGCAATTGGCTACGATGGCCACTGTGTATAGAAAGAAGTCCATCTAAAGATGCACAGTGATCTAGAAATAGTGTCAGGGCTGCTTCGATTTTGTCTAAAATAGAGAAAAAAAAATATACCCAATACATGCCAATCCTCCACCCCCTTTTAATGAGTTTGTGAGCACCAATTTCTTGACTCATTAAAAATACAAAATACTCGTATTTGAATATTCATAGTTCATTTTAAAAGCGATTAAGCCGATTTTGAAAGGTTCGTTTGTAGGGGCCGATAAGCTCCATTTTACATATTCAGTTAATTTAGTTTGGCGCATAATTTAGTTAAAATGCAACCAAAACTGCATCTTCCAAAGCTGATTATAACTAATAGTTTTCAACGATCGGGATTGATTACTTTTTGGCAGGATTTATCTTTCTGGCAAACAAAATATATTTTCGTGCCAATTTTTGTTGGAATTAGTTTGTAATTAAGCCCTGTATCTTACTTAGAATAATGTATATAGACGAATATCTGTTAAGGAAATGATCGGCAATAATCTTATTAAAACTTCACATTGATGTTATACTTAGAAGCTCTAAATCTATCAAAATGAAAATTCAAAATCAAAATCATGATGAAAAACAGATTAAATTTGGAAACAAAGTTTCAAAAAGGAAACGGTCAAATGATGAAAAAATGTCAAATTTCCAGAATAATGCCAATCTCAATGAATAGCAGAAATATGAAGAATATGAAAGAAATTTCTTCTTACTCTTAGGTGGCAACTGAAATAGACATCCTTATCTATTATACGCCGCCCGTAGAAGATAATTTCAAGCGTTTCGATCTTCTACGCTTCTCCTCCAATTCGTCACATTAAGTTTCGGTAGCATTTCAAAAGCCTGGTCCTTCCAACGGAGTTTTGGTCGCCCTCTTCTAAGTCGTCCATCAAGTTCCTTGTCGAAAACCTTCCTTGCCGGAGCATTTGGGTCCATCCGCACAACATGAGCCAGCCATCGCAATCGCTGTTTATTAATGCGCTTAACCACGTCGATGTCGGCATATAGCTCATACAGCTCATTGTTCATGCGATGCCGATACTCTCCGTTAACGATGATGAGCCCATCTATTTTCCGGAGTATTTTCCTCTCAGAAACTGCCAGTACTGATTCATCCGCTTGCAGCATAACCCAGGATTCTGCGCCATATAACAAGATGGGTAGAACCAGTGTCTGGTACAGAAGTCCACGAGGGTTTAACGTGAGTCTCGCCTTACCCACGGTGTGCGTCACACTGGGCATATTACAATGCGATTGCCAATGCCCCCCTGGGATAGTCAAGTAAAACTTGGGCTATCTAGGAAAAGGGGCTGACAATTTTGGTACTACCGTATATTGTCAACCCTTTCTTCACAGCCAGGAGATACCAAATTGATTATGCTAGTATGACACATAACCCCCATTGGCGGAGGTGAGGCCTATCTTACCACCTCTGCTACTCTATGGGTCTGTAGCACCCGGTTGCAATGCAACTCCACATTCGAGCACAAAATCTCTACCAGCGATTTTGGTATTAACCACAACCCGCGTTCAATGTCTGGTACAGTCGGATTTTTGTTCGTAGAGACAGGGCTTTATCATTGAATCGTTTACTTAGTAACATCTGTTAGGAAGCAATACTCTCCTCTTTATCTCCATACTGACATCGTTCGTTTTGTTTACAAACAAAAGAATTTTAGCGATTTTATTAACAAATGAAAAGAAAAATATAAAATTCCCTGAATAAGGTCAATCCCAATGAAGAAATGGTCGCAAAAGTACCAAAAGTACGTAGGATATATGAAATATTTTGCTTTTAGTGCAAAATCTTCAGAAAATCGTAAGCTAGAATATTTTCACAAAGGTGTGTTCATTTTCCAAAGCACATTCTTTCTAAAGTATACAGGGAAGTGATCATTTAAAAAACCTTATTGTTGTCACTAAGTTGCCAAAACTTTCCTCTATACTGATGCAGAGTTTAAACACGACTTGCAATTCAGTTTGCTTACAGTGCTCGAATTTGTCAGTTCATCTCAAGCCTGTTTTGTATAAAAGCATTTGCCTCAAATTTAATATTAAAAATGGAATTTCGCATGCTGAATCGCTGAAAATATTACAAAAGACTTACCGGGAATTGAGTTTATAATAAAAAGGTGCTTATAAGCGATACAGTGCACTCTAAAGCGGTTTAGATTTGGTGGAAAATTTGTCTTGCTCAACGTCTTCAACTGAAATTAATTTCGATAAATTGACGGAAATGATAACTAAAAATCTTCATTGTAGTTTGAGAGATATAGCCGCCGAACTTTTTGTGTCTCGATTGCCTGATCATGAAGCACATTGCCGCGCAACTGGTTCCGAAAGACTTGAATTTTCTACAACAACTCAATAGCGTAAACGTCGCTAAAGACACGCTAAAACGAGTCAGTTTTGACTCCATATTCATAAAATGCATTATAACTGATGCTGAGACATGGGGTTACGAGTTTGACATGTAATCCAATCAACGAGCTTTGAAATGCCGCAATCCAGCTGGACCGAATAGGAAAAATCTATTTCAAAGTCGATCAAAAGTCAATGTAAAATTGGATTTTTTTTTTTTGTTGCAGTGTTGTGCAATCGGAATTCTCACCGGCTGATCAGACTGCAAGTAACGAAATTTATCCGGTCGTTATGAGGCATTTGCGAGAGTAAATTCTTTGGAAAATGACAAATTTGTTGAAAGAATTCTGATGGATCTTACACCAAGATAACGTACTATATTACAAAGCTTTCATTATGTGCCTACTTCTGGACAAAAACTCAATAAATATATCGAACAACCACCAAATTTACCTGACCCGGCTGAATTTTTCTCTCAAGGCGTCCGTTTTCAGTCAATAGAAGACATGAAAGGGATTTGGCGTGGGAAACTGAAGCCCTTTCCTGAAAATGCATTTGAAAAATATCCTGATGATTGGATTATTCGTCGAAATGAGTGCATTGTTTGGGACTTTGAAGGCCATATAATAAATTTTAATGAATATTAAATGTTGTGTATTTTATTGATCGATTTCCGGCATTTTTTCAAGAGAATGTATCAATATTTCGGTTTCAAAAGTGAAGTTAAATAAAACACACATAAAGCTATAATTTCGATGAAATTTGTATTATATTATAATACTTGGATCTTGCCATTGTGTACGAAATACGAGTACAATGTTATTTAAATGATCGCCTCTGAATTGGTTGCAACAGTAGATCCCTTTTGTCGTAGTTTTCGACCACTTTTTCGCTTATTTCGGGCGGTACGTTTGGGGATTATCCGCATAAACACGGTCATTGACGTAGCCCCACAAAACAAGCAGGTCTGACGGTTTCAAATCGCATGATCTTGGAGGCCAATTGACGTCGCCAAAACGTGAAATTACGCTTATTGGAAAATTTTTTTTTTAAATAAATTGTTTATTATAGTTTAATAAGGTAACTACAATTTTTTTATAATATTGCCTCAGCGCCAGATTGGCTTTATAGAGGCTAATAGGCAACTAAAACCATTCATGTAATACCAACAACAATGTTAACATTAAAATATTTAATAATAGGAGAGATAAAAAAAATAAAATTATGTTAGAAGCATTTCCAAATTATCTATCAAATATTTTTTTAATTGAGTTTTAAAAGCTGATAAAAGTGAAGTTTCCTTCAAGTATACTGGCAATTGATTATATTCAAATGGTCCAGCAAATGTAACACGTTGCTTGGTCAACTCCAACCGGCAAAACACAACATTTAAATGCATTGCTTGACGGGTTGATCTTTGGGTATATGATATGTTTCTGTGAAAGGATGTTGTAAAGACTCCAATTCCATTTATTGATTTATGAACATAGAGCAGAAGTTGTTGTTTGTATAATCTTTTAACAGGTAAGACATTTGTGGCATAATTTTTATATAAAGAAGTTGCACTGAATCTCATAGGTAGATTAAAAACAGTTTTTAAAGATTTATTCTGTGCCGATTGTAGAACTTTTAGACAGGTGGTGGACTTACATGCATACACGAAAGGAAGATACGTCAAATGAGAATGTATCAGAGACTGATATAACATCAGCTTTAGCTTTACATTTAATTTGTTCTTAAACTTGTACAAAATTCCAGATCCAGACGATATTTTGGACTTTAGGTCTATGATGTGTTTATCCCACGACAGATTATAGTTAAGACACACTTCTAAATAACGCACGCTTTCTGATTCTTCTATCACATTACCATCAACATGTACGATCATATTTGTATCATTAATAGAAAATTTCTCATGCAATGAAACAAAAATCGGCCGTGTTTGAATCACCACTTTTGTTGTAAGTTTTAACTATTTTTAAACATTCTTCGGTTGTTAAGCGATCCATATTCGTAATCCATATTCTCTCTAAATAAATAACACTTCAGATGACAGGTATTTAACAGCTGACAGCCTTGCCAGACCATTGGTTTTGAAGTCACTAAATGAATATACAGCGTTATCTATTTATTAATTTAAAATCGATCATTTTTGTAAAAAAAATCAAAAACTGGCACACAAGTTTTCGGTTGAGATTGTACACTCTAATGTAGTACAAAACAGGGGATGAAATTGAAATTTTTGTAATTTTGTGGTTATAAAATCTGGGACAAAGGTTTAGAAACAAATGATAACTGCAAAATGGTCATGTGTTTATGAAAAAGTAAAGCAACAATTGGCGGAATGACATATGTGTATTATAATAGACTGTACATCGAACTAGGTACATTTTGTAACAAAAATTGGTCTAAAAATGGTGCATAATTTGAAAATGCACACAAGTGAGAATTCATAGGAAAATTCTCCTTAACATCGTCATTCTATTAGAGTCTCAGCTGGGGTATTGAAAACAACTAAAATTTTCTCAAAAAGCGCAAATCTATAAAGTCGGAGTACGCTAATCAGCAGTTAAGCTGTTGGCACAGGTTGTGAAAGGCGAAAAAATTCTAATTCTTCTAATTGTGCCACGCTATACTATTTAAATGCAATGATTTCATACATTCAGATATAGCGCTAAACCCACTGTTTTCTCTGTTGCACTATAACACTAACAATGCATTACTTTTCCTTCGCGTAACAAACACCACGATTTTTGTCTCTCATTGACTTAACCACCAACTAAATGGCAGACAGGGACCAGTGTCAAAAGTGAGCCGTGTGCCCGTAACAGAAACACTCACTTTACACATCTTAACAATTCAAAATAACAATAAAGAAAAAAAAAAATAATGAAAAAATGAAGGAAATAAAAGAAAAAATAGAAAAACGTTACAACGAAAACTTCCCAGCCTCATTTGTGTAGTTGCTATTGCTGGTGGTTTTCCTTTGAATTGTTAAGACATGTACATTGTTGTCCGTGCTAATCAGTTGCCAACTATCTCATCTTCTTTAGCGGACTACTACCACCGAATGGCATTCGGTGGAGTCCAAGCCAAGCCAACCTAAGCAACCAGCCAACCAACAAGTAACGATTCAACCATTGAACCCACTACCATCAACTGCCAAAATCCTACAACTCTACACTTTGTTTACAACGATCCAATTGCATTGTAATCGGGAACTCCTGTATGCTCAACCCTACATTGGGGTAGGGTAGACAGGTGAAGAGAAATCTATGGGACCTCCGGACGAACATGTTCATATCAGTAGTTATTTTTGTAATTTTTTCAATTTTAAGTTTTGCTTTAATTGCGTTGCAAAGAAAAATGTTGATTTTTGCTGGAAGTAATGTTTTTAGTTAACTAAAATAACATTTACAACTTTTTACAGAAAAATTCTCACAGTTCAGACATTGTTTGATTAGAAATGTGTGTAGAAATCAAAATATGTCACTTTTATAGAGTTCTCCATTTAGTGATTTCAAAACTGCCGGTCTGGCAAGGCTGTCAGCTGTTAAATATCTGTCATCTGAAGTGTTATTTATTTAGTCAAAAGGATTGCCATTTACGAATATGAATGGTTTAACAACCGAAGAACGCGTAGAAGTAGTTAAAAATGACTACAAAAGTGGTGATTCAAACGTGGGCTTTTAATCGAATAAAATTTTCTTTAGCAATGAAGCTCATTTATCGCTCGGTGGTTGCGTCAGCAAGCAAAAGTGTCGCATTTGGGCTCGGAGAAACCACAAATGATTGTGCAAAAGCCACTGAATCTGGAAAAAGTGATTGCTTGGCGCGTATTATGGTCTGGAGCCGTCATTTTTTCGAAAACTATCTCGAAAAGGTCTACTGCTATAACCAATCCAGAGGCGGTCGTTTAAATGACATTGTATTTCATACATTATGGCAAGGTCCAAGCATTATAATGAAATAAAAGTTTCATTGAAATCATAGCTTTATGTGTGTTTTACCTAACCGAAGAATGGATAACATTTTACTTAGGGAATGTCCTTTTTCTTCTTTGCTATAACGAATTGATGATTTCTTCTCTTCTGGCGACAGGATGTCAAAGAATATTACGAAAGCATATTTCATATCAAAACTGACGCTGCAAAAACCTGTCGGTAAGTTGAAAACTGTGGCTGTTGGAAACAATAAACACATACTAGACTGTATGTTTTTATGAAAACTTTGCCTTTTGAAAGGGTTAAGCAAATCTTATTAGAATAATTCAATAATCAAAATATGTTAAACTGCGGTCTGTCATTGATTCAAGGGAGTCAAGCCTGCAAAATAATCATAATCAAATCGTAAACAAAACTAAGGCTTTTGCATGAGATAAACCCAACTATGAGCGATCTAATTGTATGAGAGCTGTACTGCAGGACGAAACTGTGGCTTTCAGGTGTGACTATATTTTATTGAGATTATCCAGTTGTACGGTAGTCTCCAGAACAGAATATAAACCGATAGAGGGTACGGCAATTGATCGTTGAATCATTGGAAAAGCCGCCTTAAAGTTCAATAGAATTTGCAGGACGATAACTGAGGCTTTCAGGTGTGACTATATTTTATTGAGATTACCCAATTGCATGTTAGTCTCCAGAACAGAATATAAAACGGATAGCTGCTGATTTGGCACAACGCGATAGTTTGAGCACAATCTGTCATTTACTCTGTGTACAGTGCCCGACTTTGTGTCAGCTTATCAAAAAAATTGTACCAAATTTTGTATTGCAAATGGAATTTCGTGTGCAGAATAGCTAAAAATGCTATACAAAGATTACAATGAATCAGTGGTACAGTGCAATCAAACCGGCCAAGATGCTGTCAGTTGCTCCACGTCTTCAACTTCAGTTAACATTGATAAAGTTAAGCAAACCCTGACTAAGTTGCTGACTAAGAGGTAGCTGCTAATTTTTTTTTTTTTTGTCTCACGAATCAATTCGTGCCATTTTACACCAGCCTTTGGATATGAAACTAGTTTGGCTAGTTCCAAAACTTCCGAATTTTCTTCAAAAACTCTATCGCGTAAACGTCGTCGAAGACGTGTAAAGACAAGTTTACTCCGTTAGCGTGGGAATCAGGATAATCCGGGGTGGAACATAACGAGGGTTGCTGTTTGAAACCGAAATCGCAGATAAATCGCATGCTCGAATGTGGAGGAGTAGCATTGCAACCGGATGCTAAAGATCATAGATTAGCGGAGGTGATAAGATAGGCTTCATCTCTGCCTATGGGGATTTTGTTCCATATATGTACTAGCATAATCAATTTGGAATCTCCTGGCTGGAAGAAACGGTCGACATTTGGGATAGCTTGATCCCAAGATTATCGACTCTTATTCCTAGATAGACAGTTTACTTGGATATTCCAGGGGGGCGCTGGCAATCGCATTTTAATATGTCCAGTGTGATTAGCACAACGTGAGTAAGTCTTCACGGTTAGATTCACGTGCCCTAAAGAAAAAAGAAGTCGGGTGCAGCCAGGTTAGGTGACCTTTGGGGGCAGGCGGAAAGTGGAGTTTCTGGATATTAATTTGTCTGGAAATTTTCGTTGGAGCTCCGTCATAACCGATCTGGGTATGCGTGCTGTTGCTCTATTTTGCTGTTGAAACGGATATGTCTTCGGTGCAGTTCTGAGTAAAACAAAACTCCTTCAACATCTTTAAATAATGGTCCCCAATGACATGGCCATTGTGCTTGTAGCAAGATTCGTAAGCCATTCTGTATTTTACAGATGTTACATTTTTTAAGAAATCACTTTGTTTTTCTGTAAGGACATTTGGGATATTGTTCTTCAGTAAACCCCTCAGCATAAAGTACGTTTACGCACCACTTTCCATTGCGTTTAAACCCCGAAATCATAAATTTGGACGTCTTTTTCTATAAATATCCATGTAGGCAACACTCGAATTCAGTTCGACTTCACCTTTCCTTACTCTATGAATGTTACTCTCCCTGTTTTTTTTTCTTCTTTTTTTGGGTAAAGTCATGCATCCACCAGCCAATCTATGGTTACCACAACTTCAGTGGACTCCTTCAGTTAAGTCTCCCGGTTGATGGCTGTTCTTTATTTCATCGTGGCAGTGAACATACAACAACCTTTAACCACTCTCTGACAGATTTAACGAACAACATTTTAAAGAAAACGGAATCTGCTGCCACTTTGAGATAGCAAAAGAAAACAAAACTCCCAACAAAACGAAGCAAAATATCCCCAACAACAAGTACTGCAACAGGCCATAGGAAATCTCTTGGAAATCTTTTCCACGTAAATCTCGCAATGTTTTTGTGGAACATGGGTAACGATCAAACAACAAAATAAAATAAAAACGTCCACATACTGTTGGAACTCTTTCACCATTAACTGGACGATTGATAAACCTTGCAGGTAAAACTATGGGGATGTTGAATATTATGCTGACAATGAATGATTCACGGAAAATGAATGCGTTTTTATATAGAGGCCCATATGTTTATATTTAAATATCTGTTGCGGTAGATTGTAAATTCAAATTTAGTTTTGATTATTTTGAATGAAATCGTATGAAAGGAAGTGATGTTTGGTTGTGTTTTAGTGTTGCTGGCACGAATTGTCGTTGATAATGGTAATGGTGCCTGGCTAATGTAGTGCCAAATTTTTTCATATTTGGATTTTTGTACAATGAATTCTTATACAAACCTGCAAATATATAAAAAAATTAAATTTATTACAATTAAATTATTTATATGTTTGTGGCATACAAATAATATAATAATAATATAATAATAATATAATAATAATATAACAATAATATAATAATTTAAATACTGTTGGAGATGACTATGAGGAAAGCTGCAGTTAACACGACAGGTACCATCTTTAACAAAAGCCATATGTTACTCGCATATGCAGATGCCAGAGACATCATTGGTGGAAAACTGTGAGATGTTACTGCAGCCTCCTCAAGCAGCGAGAAGGAAGCAGCGAAAATGGGTCTGGTGGTAAACGAGGACAAAACAAAGTTATTGATTTCAACGAACAAGGAATCTGCTCGTTTGGGACGCTGTGTGAACGCTAACAACTACAATTTTGAAGAGGTGGAAGAATTCATCTACCTCACTTCCGCTGTAAACAGAACGAATGACATCAGCATGGAGATAAAAAGGAGAGTATTGCTTGCTAACAGACGTTACTATGCAAGCTAAGCAAGCAATTCAATGATAAAGCCCTCTCTCGACAAACAAAAATCCGACTGTACCAGACGTTGCTTCTACCCGTCTTGTTATATGGCGCAGAATCCTGGGTTATGACGCCAGCTGTTGAATCAGTACTGGCAGTTTCTGAGAGGAAAATGCCCTGGAAAATATATAGACTCATCACCGTTAACGGGGTGTATCGGTGTCGCATAAGCAATGAGCTGTATGAGCTATATGCCAACATCGATGTGGTCAAACGATTGTGGTCAGCGATTGCGTTGGCTGGGTCATGTTGTGGGGATGGAGCCAAATGCTTCGGTACGGAAAGTTTTCGACAACGATCTCGATGGACGGCGCAGAAGAGGGCGACCAAAAGTCCGTTGAAAGGACCGGGTTTTTGAAATATTATCGAAACTTTTTAAGACGAATTGGAGGAGAAGCGCAGAAGATCGAAGCGCCTGGAATTATTTTCCACGGGAGGCGTATAATAGATAAGGTTATCTATTCCAGGCGCCACATAAGAAGAAGAAGAAGAATGATATAATAAGTATAATCGTATGATACTAAACAACCTACCTTAAGCGGATCCTGATTAACTTCTAAATGACACGACCATTTGCTCAATCCTGGTCAGATCGATTAAAAATTTATTTTTTTTTTCGAAAGTGCTATCGCAGCGCCCATTTTTCCTAGGATTCACTTCATCTCTTGCCAGCTTATATAGTCAATTTCATATATTTTGCACTAATACGAGGGCGGTGTCGAAACTAGCCGAACCGACATACGAGTATACTCGTAGGTGGTGCCAGTAGTTTGAAAAAAGTTATTTTGGTGAAAAGTGGTAACCTTATAAAACATATGTTTCAAGTTTAAAGACGCCACGTTGTTTAGTATTTTAATTTGAGCTATCAAAATTAAACCATCTCAGTGAATTTGCAAACATGGAAAAAATTTTCATTATAATGTAATTCAATATTTCTATTTGAAAGATCTCAGTCCAACCAATTTTAAAGCCGAGCTAGATTTTACTCTGGCGGAAGTCTGATGATTCGTTTACGACTGTAAAATGTTG
Organism: Philornis downsi; assembly: GCA_019455685.1. Classification (NCBI taxonomy): domain Eukaryota; kingdom Metazoa; phylum Arthropoda; class Insecta; order Diptera; family Muscidae; genus Philornis; species Philornis downsi. The sequence continues at coordinate 44,110 of JAHXMU010026157.1, forward strand.
GGTAGCAGAGTTTAAAGGAGGCCGTTCTAGCTGCCAAGACGAACACCGTAGTGGTGACCAATTGAGGTGTCCACGCCAAACACGGCTAAGAAAACTAAAATTTATTGGATCTTCCTTCATGGGCTTGCTATACGGATTTGATCACAAACGTATCGTCGGACATAAACCTCTGTGCTGAAAGGTAATATTGGTATAATAAAGGTAACGCCTTTATGAAGGAAGGAAAACTAAAATAATTTTAGTTTTATTTCCGATTACATCAATTTGCAACGCAAACATTGTGCGTGAGCCAGCTGAAATTATGGACATTTCAAAAAGTGCTATACATCGTGTATTGACTGAAGATTTGAAGATGAGAAAGCTACGCGCAAGATGGGTGCCGCGCTTTCTTTCAATAGAGCAATAGAGCAGAGTCGTGAAAATGTTTCAGTATAGTGTATGGTGATATTTCACAACGACAAAGCCGAATTTTTGCGTCGATTTCTAACCATGGATAAGACATCCACCATTTCATACCTGAGACAAAGGAACAGTCAAAACAGTGGACTGGAATGGGATAATCGTGTCCAAAGAAGGCGAAGACGGTTCCGTCTGCAGGGAAGATCTGTTTTGTTTTTTTTTTTAAATGCCCATATGAATATTTTTGTTGATTACCTTCAGAAAGGAAAAACCACCAACGGCGAATATTATGTTGATTTACTGCAGAGTTCAGGTGATGAAATTATGGAAAAAACCGCATTTGGCGGAAAAGAAATTTGCTGTTTCATCAGGACAATGCTCTAGTTCACACATCCACTATTGTGATGACCAAAATTTATGAATTACGGTTGGATTTTTTTTTTTTTTTTTTTTTTTTTTTTTACACGATGAACATACATATTTATTTATTTCATAATCATGACAATTAACATTTCATACATATCTCACAATTAGCTTTAATACTTATATACATACATACATTTTGATTTTTCTATAACATATAATATATAATATATAACATATAATATATAATATATATAATATATATAAAACATAAATATATAATAACATAAAACATTTAATGAACAACACTTATGGCAAATCAAGGAAAAAATACGCTTTCGAACAACTTGTAAAAATACTTTAACGATTGCAAAAAAAAACCCACAGAACACAATAATGAAATAATTGCAGTAACATACAAGAGATTGAAATATGGGAAAATTAAGTAAGAACTTTTCTTAAGAGTGAACAATTTGTATTTTTACCTATTGCTGAATATTTGCTTGTGGCAAATAAATAAGTAGAAATCGGGGGAAAAAATAAAATAAATAGAAGTTGAAAAATATTTACTAAATAATTTTTAACTTAATAACATAGTGATTAAAATTAATCATTTTGGGACAGTTAAAAGTTTTGATTCTTAACTGAGCCTTTCTCATATTTATTGTTAGGTCAATTATTGGGTACAATAATCTGTTTTTATTCGGAAACCGCTTCCAATCTTTTTAGTAAATTTTGGGTTAAGGTCCTTCAGATTTGCATTCATTTTATTGAACTATAACAAATTGTGAAACAGGTCAAACGTAATTTTTTGGAATTTTTTTATAAAAATTGGTTTTATCACAACTGTATATCTTCAATTTGCTGTCTTGAAACGAAATATTGTTGTTGTCTTATTCAAACAATTTGTAAGTATTTAAAGAATATCGAACTTTTTTCTAGAACTTCAGTCTCAATAATGTTAGTTTTGAGTTTCAATCAGGCACCTTCACGAAAGTTCAGAACAGTTTCGTTCCGATTTTTGGTTTTATAATTTTTTATTTAATTAGAAGTGTTTTGTTTCGATTCCTTTCCGTTCTGAAACTTAATCGGAAACACGTGTTTATTTCGTTTCTCTATCAAAACTTTATGAAGCAGATTTTTTGATTCAAGGACCAGTCCCGTTTCGGGTTTATACCGTTTTGCATTGTTTCGTTTCTTCAAAATTTCAAAAAATGAATATGAATCCAAACTGTTAATAGCTTAATTTCGAGTGTACACAGTAAAAATAAAATTGTTTGCAGTTTCGCGTCGAATGTATGAATTAGAATGAAATTTGATACAATTCTGATACCGTTGTATAGTTTTGGTTCTGATCTCAAAAACTGAAACAGATCCTTCTTGTCAAGTTGCTATTTCTATTACGTTGTTGGAATCAGGATGAAAATTATTTGTGGTATTCATTCAGACACCAAAAAAGCGACGGATCAAAGTTATTATCTGTGTTGACTTCGTCTGTCTGCGATTTCGACCGTCCCTCATTTCAGAATCATTCAGGGCCAAATCTACTTCAAATTTGACTTTTATACGAAGTTTAGCTGTTTTCTTCCTTTTATTGATTCAGTCATCAAAATGAGGCTCCAGTTTTTTTCCAACAATATTTTAGGGCTAAGACTCAGTTTAGCAATCCATTCTTAAAGACTATCAGATCGCGAAATTTCTTGTAAAAAATTTTTAGCTTAAAACTTGTTTGATCATGCACAATATTCGGTAGATTTACCTTGCTCGGACTATTTTCTATTTCCAAACTTGAAAAAAATGTATTTTATACATTAAATGAAATTTATATATTATGAAAGCTAACTCTCTTATTTAAGTAATCTAAAAACTAATCGAATGTACAAAATAATTATCGATAGATATCCCAATGATTATTCTGAATTATTATTGAAAGCTGCAGAAAATACGAGAAAAAGAAAATAGAAAATACAATATTTATGAAGCAATTTCTGTTTTATCTCCTTCAAAGTAGCTGCCCTCAGATATAATACACTTGCGCCAGCGTTTTTCCAACCCTCTAAGCAGTTCTGATATGCACTTTTTGGTATGTCCTTGAGCTCTCCCAGCGATTCGGTTTTTGTCTCCTCAATCGTCGCAAAACGCCGTTCTTTCAAGGGTCTCTTCAATCTTGGGAATAGGAAAAAGTCGCAGTCGGAGTCAAATCTGGTGAATACGGTGGCTGAGGTACGATAACGATGTTGTTTTTGACCAAATAATCTCTCACAAGCAAAGATTAGTTAGCAGGTGCATTACCATGATGCAAAAGCCATTAATTTTTTTCACAATTCCGGGCTTTATTTCGTATTGCTTCACGTAAACGGCTGTAAATACTCCTTATTTACAAATACGACCTTGTGGTAAGAACTCCTGATGCACTACGCCATTGTAATCGAAGAAAATAGTGAGTAAAACCTTAACATTTGATCGAACTTGGAGTGATTTTTTTTGGTCTTGACTCTCCTGGACTCTTCCATTGGGACGATTGGGCTTTGGTTTCGATGTCATAATCATATGAGTACACCCATGATTCGTCACCAGTTATGACTCTTTTAAGCAAATCTGGATCATCGTTGATGTCATTCAACAATTCCTGCTCATGCGACGTTATTTTTGGTCAAAATTCAGCAATTTTGGAAAGAACTTCGCTGCCACACGTTTCATGCCCAAAATTTTCGAAAAGATTGCATGACATGAGCCAACCGACATGTCGACCTCCTCCGTAACTTCTCTAATTGTGATTCGACGATTCTCCATAACAATTTTCTTCACTTTCTCATCATTTTCATCGGTTGTTGATGTGCTGAGGCGTCCAAAGCGAGCGTCGCCATTCACATCTTCTCGACCTGCTGTGAAAAGCTTGTACTTTTTGTAAACATTTTTTTGACTCAGAGTACTCTCACCGTATGCCACTATCAGCATTTCATGTGTTTTTGAGGACTTAAATCAATTTTTTACATAAAATTTGATGCAACTTTTTTGATGAATTTTTTTCGAAAGCAGAAAATCGCCGAACACGCAAAACATTTGTCATATTTATGCCTCTCACAAACAAACTACTCGTAAACATGATATATGGATAAAACCGTCAACATACGAGTGCCTTCGAGACAAGTGTACGAGTGTCGACTGTACGTAGCCCGCGAAATTTGAAAATTGACCTTATTTTTTGAATACATCTTGTATTAGATCTTACATTTAATTGTGTAATTTCTCAACTCTAAGAAATTATGTAATTATTATAAAACCGTCATTTCTTTAGCCCAGAACTTACTGCCCAATCAATTCCATATATAGTCCACTATCTCTTTACTAAGTTGCATCACAACAACACCGCCAAAGATTAAACCCGGATTAATCTCTTAATCAAAATCAATACATACTCACTTAATGTAACCCAGATCCTCTGGCGGAAGCATAATAAGGATTAATAATTGAAGTGGCATTGAACTTCTCAGAAAATGGTTCGTGTAATTTATATTTTATGTTATTGGTTTCTGGAGTTGAACAAACTGTAATCTCCTAAACTCCAAAAAAATACTGTTTAATCAATGTTTGCATGCAACGCAAACGTATATTCGGAATATTACTTTTGTTTGAACTTTAGTCTGATAAAAAGTTAAATGTAGCCTCGCATAAAAGGAGTTCGACCTCCTTTTTACTATTTGCTTTTGTCAGAATCGCAAAATCTTCCATCATTTTCTTATCTCTTTTTCACTTTTAATTTTGTTCTTTGGAGCGATTACTGTGTCGTATGAATAACTTCACAAAACCCAATAGAACTGTCACGACTTCGACAAAAATGGTAGCGTAGTGTGGTGTATAACTGTAACTATGAATAACTAATTTAAAATTAAATTTATTCAAATATGTTGTCCTATTTCCAAGGTTATAATAGTGCATTATCTCGCCATAATACAGCATATATTCTTATACATATACAGGGTGGGCCATATGAGTGTTGGCGATTTAATTCGTCAATTTCTCGGTAACGCGCGGCGCGGGGTGGCGGGGGGATATGTTGCTCGCTGCGCCGCTTCCTGGAAATTTAGTCGCCATGGAGCCGTACATGGGAGTGCAGCGTGCATTTTGTGTCCGAGCGTATTACGAAAACAATAAATCCGTGATTACTGCACGACGTTTGTATCGGCATGAACACGGTTTACACGATTTAAGTGAAGTTCCAAGCGCCAATGTGATACGAAAATGGATCAGAATGTTCGAAACAACCGGCTCAACAGTACCAATTACGGTTCGTGGTCGCCCAGTTTCTGCAAGATCAGCCGACATTGTGGAGCGTGTTCGTGTTTCAGTTCACGACGGTTAGAGCGAACAATTATTGCAACATGCTAGCAGACTTTTTGGTGCCAGATTTGCAAGAACTTCAAGGCAATACCTCGAGGATGTGGTTTCAACAGGATGGGACCACATGTCATACGCCTAGGGTATCCATAGAGCTGCTGAAAAATGTTTTTCCTGGAAAACTCATTTCGAAAAGGGGGGATATTGAATGGCCCCCACGTAGCCCCGATCTCTCTCCATGCGATTATTTTCTATGGGGCTACCCCAAATCGGTAATCTACGAGAATAATCCGACCAATTTAGAGCAGTTGAAGAGGAACATTATTCAGGAAAGTAACAAAATACCGAGAACAACTTTTCAACGAGTTTTCCGAAATTTGCGACTTCGGTTCCAAGAGTGTCAAGCAGCCGAGGGAAGCCATTTGGACAACATTATTTTTAAGTCTTAAAAATTCCCATGCTTCTACTTTTTAAAAATACAAATATATTTGTTTATGTTTCGTAGTTTTTTTTTAATTGAATATTTAAACCGCCAACACCTTTATGGCCCACCCTGTAGTTATATTATAAAATTTAACTCTATTAAAGCATAACAAAATTAAATCCATGGCATTAAGGGCCTGAAATTATCTTAATATTGAAGCTGACATCTAAAGCTATGCATGATTTCCAATCCTACATACATTCTTTGAAATTGTTATACATACCGTAATTGAGAAAAGTGCAAATTCCCAGTATTTTCAATATATGAAGTCTCCAAATCAAAAGTTCACCCCCCAAATCTCTCTCTGTACGATGAGAGAAAAATATGTGGCAAGAGAATTTCTCCTCAATTTTATTACTGCGCAGCAATGGCCGCCGCTAACGTCATCGCAAAGTTCGCCCCTTTCCAAAACCTCTAAAACGTTTTCTGTTTAGTCTCGAGTTCATAGCAAATAAACGCTAAAAGCAATCGATTTTCCCAAACGTCTACAATTTCATGAGTTCAAAATCCTCAAACTTCAATAGAAACACACTTCCCCTTCGCCCTACTCTGCGGCTACAGAATGTCAAAACTCCCCCACTTTTACTGTTTTATTAGGGTTTCTCTTACTTCCGTTTTTCGCATAAAAGAGTACGTTGTTGCTTTTACTTCAGTTCCGGTATTTCAAAATGAATCAAACACGTGCACATTTGTACAAATTCCATAGCCACGGCCAGTTGTAATGATGGTGGCGATGGTGGCTATGTGGTGGTGTTTACAAGGATATGTGCAGGCAAAAAGTTTCCTTTTTGTACAAGCTATCGTTGCTGTTGTTGTGGCTGTTGTTCCTTTAAACAATGTATACCATTACATTACGACAGATGAAAGAACACGTGACCGGATTTTGCTTAATGCTGCACGTACGTACGGCTGAAAGTAGATCTTTAGATTGCATAGAACAAAAGACATGCGGAAGAGTCCCCGCTATCCTTAAACAAAAAGGACAATTTGGAGCGAACGCTGCAGCCTTATGAATGTTATCCGAACACGATGTTAGGAATTAACGCGTAGAATGCTACTTTTGTTGCCAGAGCAGCATTATTTGATATTGTGAAACATTTTACTTACAAAAGGATATTTTATTCACCCACTTGTTTCATATGCCCTTTGAAAGCAAACGAATAAAAAGCGAAACGTTCACACGCGACAGTAGGAGGTCGTCTCATTCCAATTATTTGGCTTTTGTGGCTTCATTTTCATTAGACTTCTCTCGATATGCTTTCCGCCCTCAATCCGAACGTCGTTCTTGTGTCAATATAAACTTAAATTACATGCTGAGTTTGGAGGAGGGAAATAAGCGTTGGCTGTCACATAAAATTTAATATTGTTGTTCGTTGTTTACACTTCCCAAGAAAAGGATACATAGGACGTGTAGACAATGTCGAGCACAATGTTTGTAACAGGATATAAGAGAATAAATGAATTGTTTACCTAAACAATCGGGCTTTTCAATGCAAACTATAAATTAATTAAAATTGCCCCTAAATATAAATACAAATTAAATGTTGTTGATCATGTGTTCTTTGTGGATTTGGCGACGGCACGGTGGATTTTAATTAAATATAGTGTGCCCACGAACCGTACGATATGAGGAATAATTTTACTTTAGTATGGTTTGCCTACGATAGGTGGCGACGGCCACTTTTACTCTATGTTCACGTATACTCTTTGTTGAAGATTTTAATGGAATTTTCAGTGCATTTTTTTCGTGAAACATGGATTAAACGGAAAATTCTACAATCTTTCAAATGTGTAGGAATATTTCTTTATGTGTGTGTGGGAATCGTATGGGTGATGGAGATAGGGGGCGTGACATTGTATGGCATGATAATGGTAATAGCTCGATTAAACAATTTTCGATTATAAGTTTTCAAGAGAATATGGCAAATTTCGATAAAAATGACTCTGGAAAATCGGTAAACCCAAAATTGGCAACTCATTTTTGTGAACTCTTTATGAAGACATGGTTCGATACGCATAGTCTTCAATAAACTGCATCCATGGTTCAATCAAAGCATATTAACTAACTATAATCAGATTCCAATGGAAATTTGCGGCTTGCATAACACTAGCCAACAAGGTTTTGGACTGGAACAACCAAATATTTTTCCTAGGGTAATTTGGTGGACTGAATTCGAATCTGTAATTTGGTTTTCGAGACACAAAAAAATGTTTTTATTCATTTTTTTACATAAAAAATTATTAGTTTATTTAAAAACCAATGAATTTTCAAAAGTCAGTGGCGTTATTTGAACGTCGTTTGTAGTTTGTTGGTTCGGTTTCACGTATCAGAGTCCAGCAATAGTCTTGCAGCATGATTTTGTCCCAAAATCCTTAATAATTTTTTTCAATTTTCATTAAATCTATTCATGCTACGCTTGTTCGTCGCTCACCACACCTAGGCTTTGTGGAAAAAATCTAAATGCGAATAACGAAAATGCATTTGGAGTGGCATTCGTGCACCTAATTCGTGATAATTTTTCAATAATTCAGCAACAATTTGTCTGTAGTTTTCACTCATGTTGTTTCCAAGAAAACTGTTCACGGTGCTCTTGAAAAATTTCCGAGCTGCACATTCTTTCTCCAATAAACATTGTGAAAAATAGTCATCATTCAATAGCTTCCTGATCTGAGGGCCAATAAATATGCCTTCTTCGATTTTAGCATATGAAATTTTAGGAAAAACCGCTAAAATGCTGCACCATCTTTGTCCAGAGCCTTGACGAAGTTCTTAAAAAGGCTTAGTTTTATGTGCAGTGATGGAAGAAGAACGTTATTTGGATCAATTAATGGTTTACTTGACATATTTTGTTTTCCTGGTGAATAATCAGTTTTTTTTTCGCCACTCTGTTCTGACGTAATAATGATATGTAGCGCGACTATCCCATAGACAAGGGAAACAACAATATTTTGTGAAATCTTCTTTTGTGAAATCTTTTTCAGTCAAAAAACCAATGACCTGATATAGATTAATTTACACTTATTTACGATGATCTATATTATATATACAAAAAAATTTAAATCACACACCTTGAGGTCACCACAGTTCTTCCATTTATTATCGTTGTGTTTGAGTAATTTCAAAATTTCAGTCATTGATTAACAATTTTCGTTTGTATTAACGGCATGAGCAACTGGTACGGATGGTTTTTCATTCCCATTATGTAAACAAAAGAGCCTTTAAACTGTACTTAGAGCCATCAATAAATAATCTCCATTCAGTTTTGCCATATGGCTTTTTCATTTTTTGAAATAAGCCATCAACATCAGTACATTATAGAATAAATGGGATATTCACGTAAGCAATATTTTTTCGATTTTTCATATTGAATCCAGTAAAACTTTTGTCAAACAGAAATAACAATCGGTTTGGTGGTTCCTTGACTCGCTACAAAGTATTGGAAATGAAAAATAAATAAAATTCCGTTGGACAGATCAGACTTTCGAAACATAGGCAAAACATTTTGTGACCTGGTATTCTTTTCTATTTTCCTCGCATAATATACTCACATTTTCATTCTAGTCGCCATCTACAGGGTGGGCCATATGAGTGTTGGCGATTTAATTCGTCAATTTCTCGGTAACGCGTGGCGCGGGGTGGCGGGGGGGATATGTTCTTCGCTGCGCCGCTTTGTGGAAATTTAGTCGCCATGGAGCCGTGCGCGGGAGTGCAGCGTGTGGGCTGGGATAACGTCAACCGGTATTATTGGACCATACTTTTTTAAGGACGAAAGAGAGCATGCGATGACGGTTAGAGCGAACAATTATTGCAACATGCTAGCAGACTTTTTGGTGGAACATTATTCAGGAAAGTAATAAAATACCGAGAACAACTTTTCAACTTCCCATGCTTCTACATTTTAAAAATACAAATATATTTTTTTTTTATGTTTCGTAGTAATTTTTTTAATTGAATATTTAAACCGACAACACCCTTATGGCCCACCCGTTATAAGGTCCAGAAATGTGACTGGATTGAAATTCAGTTATGTCTCTGATTGTATATCGGGATAGCTGCTCATAGTTGCGTTTTTGTTTCCACTGTTTCTTACATTGCTTCACTGTGCATCGTCTGCAAAAGAGTGGAATTGTAATCTTGACTTAAGCTTGATATTGTTATACATACATGCATATATGTACATATGTATGAAATAACAAATATACGCATTCACATAAATATGGCAATGTATTAATTTTTATGATATCGTTTCACTAAGGCCCCCATGGGGAAATCATATTAAGCTACGGTCGTTATTAAAGAAACATTACGCACTCTCTATCTGTTCGTCCTACTCCTCTCTTAAAGTTGTCGCAAACAATTGAGTGGGGGGCAGGGAGGGGGGTCAAACACTTGCAAGTGTTAGACTCATTTAGTACGGGGCGTTGGTTGTGGATTATTGGGCAGCACTCCTCTCCCGTTGATCTTGCACACACTTTTGCGTCGTTAAGGAATTCGCTGTTGGGTCGTCATTATTGACATCGAACGTCGTCGGCCCAACCACCACTACCACCACCAGTGTATAACGCTAAGTTAGCGTGGTGGACTCCGCCATCATACGTCGTTGTTTATATACCACGATGTGCCTCGTAGGCTTGCACGTGTTCTCCCGTAAAATACGGACCTAAATGTACATTTGTTATCCACCATACGTTGCTGTGTACACATTTTGTTCATTTGGGTTGTGCGTCGCTTAAAGATTTCGCTGAGTCACAAAGCTACATGCAACAAACTAGCCTCCTCCTCGAGCCATGTTAGCGGGCTGTCTGTCAGTCAGCCAAGCGGCTGTCCTGCTGACAGTCCGTCCATGGTAAGCACTGAGCGAGCACTGAGTGTAAATAAGGACACACGACCAGGCGTGTGTTCATCCGTGTGTCATGCAATTAAACGCGTTGCTGCTATCTGTGTGCATCAAAGTAGATTTTAATATTACATATCAATATCTCCCGGGGATTAGTAACATAATATATTGTTCATTATTTGTATAAAATGTTGCAAAACGTTCGTATTACTAGTATATGTATTTGGTATTATCGTATCGCTAATAGCTGAATTGTACGTATTTATGGTTGGGGTATAGGAATATTTTATATTTCCTTCCTAGCAGAAGTTAAGAAGCAAAAGATTTTAATAGAGGTTATAATTTTAAATTCAATTCATGTGGCAGAAGTGAGCGACCGTCCGCGTGACTATCGTTCGCGTAATGGCGGGTTCAATACCCGATACAGCCACTTATCATTACTCAAGCTACGGTCATTTCGACATGTTCGAGGATCGCTTTGATTAATCGAGAAATCGACAAATCTAGCAACTACTATTGAAACTATAACGTTCGGAAACTTCATTAAGCTGCATTCCCATTGAATGAGTCTAAAATTAGAATGCGTGTAAACTCACTGAATGTCGGAAGCTCTCCCATATCTTATTCATGAGATAAAAGGGAATTTCTTAGATGTGACTGAAATATAAACGAAAGCGCTGATCTTTCGGTTAAAATAAAAACAATTAGATAGGTGTAAAATGAGTCAATCCGACCAGACCTAAGTATGCCCGCTATTATGGATTACAGTCTACAGTGTTGTAGACTGTATGCCGCTTGTAAGATGATTGAGCGTGTCGAAAGAGTTGCCTTCTACGTAAGTTATTTGAATTTTTCCTTTTTTCTAATATTTGGTAATTTCTTGATAACCGCAACCTCAAGAAGAGCTTGAACTGGGCCACAGAATTCCATATTCGTATTTATCAAACGAATGGTTATAAAAATATGTGCGTGAAAATAAATTCGAATTTAACTAGCAAAGGCACAAACCACTCCGTTAAGAAGTGAACAGAGCTCTGTTAAGACGAAAACATGAAAATATATTTAAAAACTACGATTTTATCGGTTTGGAGAAATCTATGAACCCAATTTAAAAGAAAAAAACAAGAAAACTCTTCAAACTTTATATACTTAAGTAAATTAACTTTCTCAAATACAAGAAAATATCAAAACTTGCTGATTTCCTCATTTCCAGGATAATAGGATATTGCGCACGACTAAAGCATCGTAGGAGAACTAAAATCATTACAGGATATAGTTAATGCCATATATTTTCCAAATTATGTATCCAAGTATTTCAGAACATTTTCAGAACACCGATTTCTTTAACTTCAATTGGTATACCCTACTGTTGACATTTTTCTCCCACTGTGCCTTAATGAAGAATTCTCTCTCAATCAAACTTATACCAAGACATTGGCATCTTGAAGGACTTTCAAAAATTTGCATGATTATTTTTAGACGATTTTCAGAACGCCAAAATCTTTAGTCATATATGAAGTTGGTATATAACATTCTTGCCCACTGTGCCTAAACGAAGAATTCTCCCTCAACCAATCTTATACCAGGACATTGGTATCTTAAAGGAATTTTAGAAAGTTTACATCTTTATTTTTCAGGCGAATTTTAGGACGCCAAATTCTTCAGTCATATGCTAAGTTCATAGTTAACATTTTTGCCCACTGTGCCTAAACGAAGAATTCTCCCTCAACCAAACTTATGCCAGGACAATGGCATCTTGAAAGACCTAACAAAAATTGCATCTTTATTTTTCAGGCGAATTTCATAACGCTGAAATCTTCAGTCATATATGAAACTGGCATATAATATTTTTGCCCACTGTGCTTAAACGAAGAATTCTCCCTCAACCATACTTATATCAGGACATTGGCATCGTGAAGGACTTAAAAAAATTTGCGTCTTCATTTTTCAGGCGAATTTCAGAACGTCAAAATCTTCAGTCATATATGAAGCTGGCATATAACATTTTTGCCCACTGTGTCTAAACGAAGAATTCTCAATCAACCAACTCACACCAGGACATTGGCATCTTGAAGGACTTTCAAAAATTTGTTTCCTTATTTTTCAGACGAATTTCAGAACGCCAAATTCTTCTTCAAAATGTGGTGTTTGTGTCTTTGCTAGTTAAATTCGAATTTATTTTCACGCACATTATAAAAATTCTGAAAATACGATTTTAGTTCATAGTTGGATTTAGTTATTGTTTGAACAAGACATCCGTTTTTCCACTGAATATATATTTTTTAGATTTGTTCAATAACCAAACTTAACTATTTCTGTTCCGATTTCAAACCCTTCCACAAGATTTTCACTTCTAAAATTGAAATTGTTTGTGATTGAAAATTTAGAGGGCATGGTTAATGATGGAATGTACTTCGAAGTTGTTATGGTGGACACTTCTAATAATTAGTATTTGTTATGAATTTCCTTCAAGTCTAACTAGGCCAAGTCGTCCATAGCTTACAGCCACATTTGAATGTTTATCAAACTGTGGACCTAATTTATAGGAGGTGTGCCAAGTGTGCATTGATATAGCTTATGAAATTTTTATAAACATTTCGGACCGGTATTAGCAAAAAGATCAGTTGATTTCGAATCTTTTAACTTAAAAGCGTAATAAAAATCACTTGCATCTCACATTCAATGGTCTTATACGCATTTTATTTTTAGACTCACTAAGCGAAGCCTATTGCTTAGCGGTTTGAGAAGTTTTTACAAGAATTGTCCATTATTAAACTGCTCGAAGTGTTTATTAGACAATTCGAGGTTTCAAAAAGTGATATACATCGTATATTAACAAAAGATTTGAAGATGAGAAAGCTGTGCATAAGATGGGTGCCGCGCTTGCTTTCAATACAAGAATTGTCCATTATTAAACTGCTCGAAGTGTTCATTAGACAAATCGATGTTTCAAAAAGTTCTATACATCGTATATTAACAAGAGATTTGAATGCGCATGAGATTATTTTTATTGATTATCTTCAGAAAGAAAAAATCATCAACGGCGAATATTATGCTAATCTATTGCAGCATTTAGGTGCTGAAATTATGAAGAAAACGAACGAATTTGGCGAAGAAGAAAATGTTGTTTCATCAAGACAATACTCCAGTTCATACATCCACTATTGCGATTGTCAAAATTAATGAATTAAAATTAAAATTGCTTCATTACGCAATTTATTTGCACTTTAATAGCTCCCTCGGACTATTTTCTATTTTCGGATTTGAAAAAATGGCTTGATGCTGAAAGATTTGCCAACAATGAAGAGGTGGAGTCTGCGGTTGATGGTTATTTTGAGGAGTTCGACAGTTGTTATTATAAACAGCATACAGAAGCTATGGAAAATTGCTGCAAAAAGTGTATCGGGCTAAAAAGAATGTTGAAAAATAAAGAAAAATTGTTGTTTTGTATTTCTTTGTTAGGTCGCCCTAGTATGTTTGACTGAAGATTTTATTGGTTTGGTCAAACGATATAGTTTCAAGATACCTGAACCTAATTGTATTAAATATGTATTAAATAATGAAGCAAATAGAATACTGAATACTATAATTTTTAATATTAATGAAATTTTAAAAGTTTTTTTTTGCTTTTGTAAACTTTTTTAAGCCAGCATTAAGTAATATGTTTTTTTTTTTATTTTACAGATATCGAAGATACAAAAAGCAAGAAAAAGGTAAGCTTTTTTTGTGAAAATTTAATATTTGACTTTGTAATTTTCAGTTTTTAAATTTTCTATAAAGTTCTTAATTTAGGCGATCTATATGTAGAGGTGGAAAATGTGAGAACTACAAATTGACGTATAAATTTGTTGATTTAGTTCACTGATAATTCGTCGACTTGACGAGTAACTATAATATTATATAATTCGAATAAAGTCGTCCTTTCTTCTAAGGTTATATCGAATATTAGGAATATAAAATCAGGACAGTCATATTTTTTAAATGGATACGTTATTACTATTATCGTTCCAAATCGAGAACAACAATAATATTTCGGTTATTGTTTTTCGTATTTTGTCGTATTGCTGATAAAAGAGTATTAAAAGCTAATATTTGTCCATTATGATCCATCAGTTTTTCGTTCAACTCCACAATTACAAAATTATTTGCTACTATTTTCGTATACCTTTTGAAAGCTCCTGTTATTGCAGGTCCTCAATTTATCTAAAGGCTGGCTGGTGAATGTTACCATGTTAAGAAACTCAAATTAGTTTTTATGTAATTCATATAAATTCTGTTTATTTAAAAGATAATACGTTTTTTTAGGTCTCTTTAATGCCTTTAATAACGCTAGTCAACAAGGTTTTGGACTGCAGTAACCAATTATCTTTCCTAGGGTAATTTGGTGGGCTGAATTCGGATCTATAATCGGGGTTTTCTATATCACGTTAGGTTTCCGACATACAAAAAACATTTCTTATTCGTTGTTTACATAAAAAATCATTAGTTAATTTAAAAATCAATGAATTTTCAATAGTGAATGGCGTTGTTTGAACGTCGTTTGTATTTTGTTGATTCGATTTCACGGCTTAGAGTCCAGCAATAGTCTCTCAGCATGCTTTTGCCCCAAAATCCTTGATAATTTCTTTCAATTTTCATTAAATCTTGGTGAGCACGCTTTCCTTGTTCGTCGCTTACCGCACCTATGATTTGTGGAAAAAATCTAATTGCGAATGAAGAAAATGCATTTTGAGTGACATTCGTGCATCTAATTCGTGATAATTTTTCAATAATTCAGCAACAAGTTGTTTGTAGTTTTCAGTCTTATTGTTTTCAAGAAAACTGTTCACGATACTCTTGAAAGATTTCCAGGCTGCATATTCTTTCTCCAATAAACATTGTGAAAATTGTCATCATTCAGTACCTTCCTGGTCTGAGGGCCAACAAATATGCCTTCTTTGATTTTAGCATATGAAATTTTAGGAAAAACCGCTAACAAATATTTAAATGCTGCATCATATCTTTTTCCAGAGCCTTGACAAAGTTCTTAAAAAGACGCAATTTTATGTGCGGCTGAAGAAGAACATCATTTGGATCAATTATTGGAAATTTTTTGTTTTCCTGGTGAATACTTAGTTCTTGTTGGCCACTCTCTTTTGACGTAATGATGACAAAGGGAACAGCAATATTTTGTGAAATCTGTAGTAGTAGTCAACAAACCAGTGACGTGCAACAGATTAAATTACAGTTATTTACGATGGTCTATACTATATATTCAAAAAAATTTAAATCAGACACCTTAAGGTCACCACAGATCTTCCATTTATTGTTGTTGTATGTGAGTAATGTCAAAATTTCAGTCATTGCTTCGTAATTTTCTCTGTGTATTAACGGAATGAACAATTGGTGTGAATGGTTTTTCGTTCCCATTACGCAATAGAAGAGCCTTTAAACCGTACTTAGAGCCATCAGTAAATAATCTCCATTCAGTTTTGTTATATAGCTGGTTCACTTTTTGAATTAAACCATCAACATCATGATCGTACAGTATAGAATAGAGTGTTCAAAATATGCAGTCAATCCCAAGCTTTTATCGCTACAGATTATTATTTTTGTCCCAACTGCAAGATGTTTCCACTAGTGCATGTGTAAAGCTAATAATTCTGCGTCTTGCTTCGTTAAATGTAAATGCCGAATTAGATCATTTAGTTCAGTTTGAATCACTAAATGGCAGTCATCATCAGCCTGATACAAACTACTACTGCTGGTGAAAGATGTTTCGGACTTACTGCTCGTAGCACTGGGAATGACTGGTAATGGATCATTCGGTGGATGTTGAACTGGTTTGGAAACCGATGGGGGGGACATTCGCGTAAGTGATAGTTTTTAGATTTTTCATATTAAATCCAGCAACTCTTGTTAAACAGAAATAACAATCTGTTTGGTGGTCACTTGACTCTCTCCCCAAAGTACTGGAATTGAAAAATCGAAATAGATCCTCTTGCCATTTGACCACTTGCATAAAACAGTTCTGCAACTACTGCAAAACATTGTCGGTGTCCACGGTTTGTTCAAGATTTGACAGCAAAACCAAAATATACATAGCTTGAGCTCACGGTCTTCCTGACATGCTTAAATGCTTTAGAATGAATGTGGTCTTCTGTCAAATTAATAATTGTGTTAATTGTAATGTCAGTATTGACTGTTTTACAGTATTTCCAGGATGCGATAAAAAAATGAACAAGACATGATAGCCCAATTTGTATGCCAAATTCGAATTCAGCGCACCCAGATTAGTTAAAAAACATGCTTCGTTTCTGCAGTCAATTATATTTCCAAATTTCTAGACCAGTGTAATAGAATTTAAATGACGTCCACACTTGGTGATGCATGTGAGTTATGTTTCACATTATTTAAACTTCTCTTTAGAGAATTGAGAATAAAACACCTTTGATTTTCTTTCATTACAACTTCTTTATTTGACGGCGATTTTAAGACAGACTGTTTTTTCTTAAACTTAAACGTATTTTTTGGGTCTTGTGAAATTTGTTATGAACACTTCTTTTATGTCAGGTGTTGGAAAATGTTGAAAGCAGAGTCGTATTTATTAGAGGGTACGTAACTTGTGCGGCATCGTTCTTCACTACTGCCTTTAGAATTGCAGTGGGAATTGTTTTAACTTTCATTCGAATGCATTACTTTAAATAATACAATAATATAATTTTGCTTCAAAAATTTTCTATTTGTAATAGAAATTGTTTTGTGCAATCGAGACAGAAAACCTTGGCTGCCAACGTAATGTGGTTTCTTGAAATCAAATTATTGGTGAATTTTCGATGCAATTCCACTATAACAGTGCCGATTGTCTGACATGTTGCGCTATATTTTTGAAATCACGCAGAGTTGGAGCGCACTATCTTGCGGTGTTGTTTTGAAAAGAAAAAAATTTTCAACTTCTATGAGTATTAATATCTTGGTAGCAACACTCGACAGCCATCCTGTACCTCATTGCAATCTTACATATCTTTAGTACAATACAATTTAAACCCGATTTGATTATCTTTTGATTGGATTGAATTGATCTATTGGATTTAGCATCAGTTCATTACAAAATGGTTTCATAGTTTTTTCCATAATAAGCAATATTTTCAAATATCTGGGTGGGACTTCAAATCTTTTGATTTTGTTGAAATTGTTACCATGCTATAATGCAACCAAAAGAAACAATTTGCCGGGAAATCCATTTAAAATGCAGATTTTTCAGTGTTTAAGTATGAGTTCCCAGAATAAAAATATGGGTGTATACAAAAAGGGAGATTAAGGCCGTTTGCATGACTTTAATGAGATTTGTTTAGCATAGATAGAATAACCTGCTTTAGGTCACCGTTTTGTCCGATAACTTGTTGTCATTTTGAAGGTAA
>JAHXMU010026158.1:0-16792 GCA_019455685.1 Philornis downsi
TTTTTTTTCACTTTTCCAGTATGACTCTTTCGAGAAGGAACATTTTTGAAGAATGGATAAAATCATCGCAAAATACATCGCAAAAACGCTTTATTGACATCAATAATGGTTAGATATGATCTTCAAGATATACCAAAAAACGTGCAAGGATATCTTAAGGCAAACATAAATATTATTTGTTTTAAGCTAGCCGAAAGATGAATAAAAAGTGGAAGACATCGTGACCGTTTCTTAACATCAAATTCAATTTGGCTTGATAAACCGTATATATTGTCTAAACAACCGAAAAGTTGTAAAAAAGCTGGGAGAAACCCGAAAACCTTTGATGACTGTAGTGAAAAATCGAAAAAAAGAAAAATCCAAAATCTTGTAGATTCAACTGACCATAGAGAAATTATTAAAGCTAGTGAGCAAGTGTTTGTCTAGTTAGATTTGTGATCTACCACACTGTGCTTTGCCCGAAAAATTTGATTCTGTATTCATTTTTGATAAAGATGTGATACTTTGACAAATATTTATATTATGTGTACAAACTTCACAAAAATATTTTACTTTTGGCCCGGTCACTCTAAAAAAATGCAAAAAATTGCACTTTCTATTTTCCTAATAACCAACTATGATATATTCTTCATTTTTATGAAATAAGATAAACATATTTTCTTTCTTTTAGAGAAGGGATGTAAGATGCAAACTGACAATAAAACCTGTTTCTTTATAAAAGAAATTGCCTAGGATACAGCCCATCCTATGGTAAAAATTCGAAGATATTATTCATATTTGCTTAATCCGTGCATCGTTAATTCTATACAGATTAGATAAATCCCAAGAAAAGCCAGTGAAGTATAGTAGGGTAAATTTGTTTAAGGTGTAATCAAATGAAATTCATTATTTTCCAATAGATGACTTTAGTAAACTGCATCTCGCGTTGCATAAATCGATCGAGTTTAGTTAAATGTCGTTGGAAAGATATGGTTTTGAACTCTAAAAATAACTCAAATTTGTGATCGTTTGACTGTGTATTGTTTAAGCGCACGTCAAAGATATTTCACAGGTTTTCTTTGATAAAGGCAAAAACACAAGAGAGACGGTTGAACATGCGAATAGTGTTTCTGGTACTGTAACAACCAATCAGCCGCGCCCAATTTTGGTTTCATTGATTCCGTTGTGGTAATTTTGATGGTAATTTTGATCAATCGTGGAAAATGTCGGTAGAATAATGTGCTTACATCATTCGATTACCTTTGACCTAATAACGTCACAAAAAAAGACAATTTTAACTACTACTTGAATAAGGCTACTTACAAAAAGGAGCTCGATATGTGGCTGCAACACGGTTTACTTTGAAAAAGGCAAAAACACAAGAGAGACAGTTGAACATGCGAATAGTGTTTATGGTTCTGGTACTGTAACAACCAATCAGCCGCACCCAATTTTGGTTTCATTGATTCCGTTGTGATAATTGCTAAAATGCTAAAAATGCTAAATGCTAAAAATGCACCACGCTCTGAAAGATTAATCAAAGATCAATATGTGGTTGCAACACGAGTTAACGCAAAAAAAGTTTCGTGAACCGAACTTCCATCCGCAAATCTCTGCTAAATGGTAACTAATCGATTCATTTCTAAAGGGGATGATGGCTGATGAAGAAAAGTAGTTCGTACAAAAATGGTCGCAGTCAAATCGCGATATTTGGTGAGATTGGGAGGGAATCATCTACTGTGATCAAGTCTCTACTGCCAAACCCTCTCTGTTCGTAATTGTACAGTTAACAAGCCAACCTTTGCTATCTATGGTAAAGTGGTAAAAAATGAATCTCAAGTGAAAATCCACTCTTCCAGTTTTTTCCAATAGAAACAAGGTTTTCTACGGGGAAAACATAGTGGAATTACCTCCAAAATTCAAAATAAAGTCCTCAGTGTCATGCAAAAATAATTAATATTTTAATAATTTTATAACTTTTTTCCTACGCCTTATATGTGTATATAGAGTCATCCATTCAGTGGTTTCAAAACCGCCGGTCTAGGTTCTCAACTGTTAAATACCATGTTCTCATTTTCTAATATGGATCGTTTAACAACAAAAAAAAAAAAAAAACATAAAAAAAAAAAAACATAAAAATAGTCAAAACTTACTATAAATAGAGCCATAATTTCAATTGAACAAAATTTTCTTCAGCGATAGAGCTCATTTCTCAGTCAGTGAATTCGTCAACAAGCAAAATTGTCACATATAGGACTCGGAGTATCCAAAAGTGATTGTGGAAAAGCCATTGCAACCGAAAAAAGTGACTGTTTAGCACACATTATGATCTGGAGGTGTCAGTGGGTCGTACTTTTTTCGAAAATGACGCTGAAGGAACCTCAGCCAATCCTGCTGTAACCAATCTAGAGACCGTCATTTAAATGACACTGTATTTCGTACATAATGGCAAGGTCCAAGTATTATAATGAAATAAAATCATAGCTTTAAGTGTATATAAAGGGTGTTTCAACATGAACGCAGGATTTAAATTTGGCGCCATTCGAAGTGTCATTGTTTGACATTTGAACAATTGTTATTGTTTGCTAGTAGAAGGTACGAGGTTAGTAAAAATGGGGCGCTACACGAATGAACAACGCATTCTGATTGTGAAATTGTTTTACCAAAATGGTGAAAGTTTTGCGGCTACAGTTCGCAAATTGCGGTCACAATAATGCTTCAAAAGAGTCAACTGTAAAGAGATTGATGGATAAATTTGCCAAAACTGGGTCTGTTAGTGATGTAAAGACAACAACGTGCCTTCGACCAGGTCGATCTACCGAAAATATCGCAGCTGTACGTGGTGATCTCATTCAAACTCCATCCACCTCAATTCGACACCAAGCTCAGCAAATTGGTGTCTCCAAATCCATTATGCAGTGAATTTTGACAAAAGATTTGCATCTTCATGCATACAAAGTTCAATTGACTCAGGAACTGAAGCCAGCTGACCATGGACAGCAAAGGGAGTTCGTTAATTGGATATTGGAGAGACAACATGAAAATGCTGATTTTGCCGATAAAATCATCTTCAGTGACGAGGCCCATTTCCGTCTTGATGGCTTCGTCAATTGTCACATTTGGGGTGAGGAAAATTCGCGAGTGATTCACGAGAAGTAAATGCATCCTCAACGTGTCACTGTGTACTGTGGATTTTGGGCTGGAGGAATCATTGGACCGTTTTTTTATGAAAATGAGGCATGTCAAGAGCAAACAGTCAATGGTGTTCGGTATCGTGAAATGATAACCAGTGTTTTCGTGCTTAGAATTGAAGAAATGAATGTGGAGGGCATGTGGTTTCAAGAAGACGGCGCCACATGTCATACAGCTAGAGAAACAATTCAATTGCTGCATCAGTCATTTAAATCTTGCGTTCTTGTTGGGACACCCTTCATATCGTATATTATATACGAATATATTATAACAGTTTTGTTTCCTCTGCCAATTATTTCTTTCGCCATATTAAATTTGTTTCTCTCCTATATCAACTGAACATTAATAGTTCAGAATGTATTTCAAGTTTGTATAAAAGTTTTATTAAATTCAATAAGAACCTAACTATTATAGTTCCTATATCAACTGAACGATAATAGTTAAAATTTTTATGAAGGTTTTAGTAAAATCAATAACAATCTAACCATTATAGGAATTCTTTAAATGTCCTAAGTCCACTGAGGTGTGCCCTATTGAAAATACACCCAATGCACAAATTAACAAAATTACTCATTGTTATTGAAACTATTCAAGTCGGAAATTTCAGCAAATCCTTAGAGCTCATCTTATTTGCATTGCAATCATGTTTGGGAAAATTTAGAAATATAAAAACACAATACTTTGTACATGATCATATAAAGGAAAACTCGTTTAAATTTACCAATTTCATAAAAAGCAGCAAATAAAAAAAAAACGTAATTCTTAAAACATGCATTCCAATTTTAACTGTCTGCTATAAAATGAGGTTTACCATATTTTTAAGTACTTAAACGCACACTGTCGGGCGCAACGGCTAATGTGTGTGTCAGTAATTCGCAAATAAAATTCTAAACTCGTTGAATTTATTTGACCTCCCTTCACTTAAACGCCAATAAAAATTTTTATATAAAGGCCGCAACTGTGCGTGATAGTCAAGACAATTTTATGACGAATCTTTAACCCTTTTTATTATGGAAATCTATTGGACCCATATTAAAGTTCATATACAAGCCAAATAGGGACAATGCGAGGGTTGTGTAATAGTTACGTTTTAAATGAAGACATGAAGACTTTGGCATATCCAGCGAGTAGTTTGTGAAAATTACGCAGTTTAACATTTTATACAATCTACATGGTAAAAAGAACAGCGGGATAAATCAAATGTTTACCGGTAGGCCTATTGCGCACTTGATCAATTTAAATCAATATACCTATATATTATATGTCATTATACAACATAATCGCTAGGAACTGACATGTAGTCATTTACTATATGGCAAAATATATCGTTTCATAAGATAAGTACAATGTTTATGTTTTCTTTATTAAAAGTATGGTATTAAGGCAAGGATATATTTTGCAATCGATTTGAATCTCTGTAAGTATTTTCGCTCTTTTCTTTGCATATTTCATCACCAATAATCATCATTTTCAGAAATGATTTGATTTTGTTGCGAGTCAGCAGCGATTCGGAAATGTCCATGATTTTTATTCAAGTTGTTCCGAATGGTCTTTTGGTCTTTAGCAATTGAAGCAGGGCTTACACGACTGTCTGTGTTAAAGATTTCCAGATTTCTATCGACATTTCGACAATTGGCTTTCCAGGTCGAAGTGCATATTTGACATCAAAATTATGTAATCGACAAAATCAAAATTGCGCTTGAGTGACTATTATAGTTTCAAGATCTTAAACACTACTCACACTTTCAAGCTCTTGCATTGTGTTTTCACTTTCATCGAAGAAAAACTGTACAATATGGTGAATTTCCTCGTTGCTGGTGCTCATTTTTGACGCGCGTTCACATGAGGGAAGCAATCGCAGGACTGTCACAGTAGATTTTTGGTTACGTAATCGTATCCTTCTAAAGCCATCTACCACAACCCGATCGGAAAATATTGGAACTATTTTCGTTATACCTATGTTACATTTTTTTTGAAGCCCGAAAATTCTACTTGAAGATAAGAAATACAGGGTATAGAACAGGGCTTCCCTCCTGTAAATCTAGAATGGTCACAGATACGCAGAAAGTGTTGCAACTATGGCAGTTTTATAAGCTCTTAGTTCCGGAAGGGTAGCACGAGTGAGAAAATCACCCCAATTATCGACAATGGCATAAATTGCGCAGCTCCGAGCCAAATTAAGATCAGAACATCAGTATTGCGGCTCAAGAACAACAAAGATGCGGGCGCTGATGGTCTGTTTAAAGCTGGTGGCGATGAGCTGATAAACAGCGTGAATCAGCTCCTAAATACGATGGGGCTTCAGGAAAACATGTCCGATGTTTGGAATTTGAGTGTACTGTGTCCTGTGTTTAGAAAAGGCGAACCAATTGTTTGTAAAAACAACCGCGTTATCAGTCTTTTACCCATTGATTATAAGACCCTGTCGAGTGTGATACGTGAAAGACTAAAGCCAATTCTAACTGACATAATTGGACTTTATCAGTGTGGCGTTAGACCTTGTAAATCAACAACTGACCAGATATTCACACTATGAAAAATTCTGAAGAAGACCCAAAAGATTACAAAGCTGTCTTCGACAGCCCGATACAGCAAAAACTGTATGAGGCCATGTTCGAGTTTGGAATTTCTACGAATCTTATATGCCTTTGTAGGATGACGCAGACCGACACGAAGTCTTCAGTAAAGATAGGCAAAGACCTAAGCGAGCGTTTTTACACCAAATGAGGATTTTGGCAGGGCGACAGTCTATCGTGCGACCTCCTCAATGTACTGTTGGAGATGAATATGAGGAAAGCTGCAGTTAACATGTCTGCAGTTAGTCTTATGTTACTCGCATATGCAGATGACATGGGCATCATTGGCAGAAAACTGGAAGCCTTCTCAATCGTCGAGAGGAAAACAGCGAAAATGGGTCTAGTGCTAAACGAAGACAACGAACAAAGAGTCTACCCGTTCGGGACGCTGTGTGAACGTTGACAACTATAATTTTGAAGTTGTGGGAGAATTCAGCTACCTCGATTCCGCTGTAAACAAACGAATGATGTCAGCATGGAGATAGAGAGGAGAGTATTGCTTGCTAACAGATAATGATAAAGCCATCTCTTGACAAACAAAAATCCGACTGTGCCGGACATTGGTTCTACCTGTGTTGTTATATGGCACAGAATTCTGGATTATGACGCAAGCGGATGAATCAGTACTGGCAGTTTTCGAGAGGAAAATACTCCGGAAAATATATGGACGCATCATCGTTAACGGATATTATCGGCTTCGCATGAACAATGAGTGGCTGTTGGCTGGGTCATGTTGTGCGGATGGACCCAAAGGCAGCGGCACTGAAAGTTTTCAACAACGACCAGGTCTTTGAAATACTATCGAAACTTGATGTGACGAATTGGATGAAAAGCACAGAAGAATGAAGCGGTTGGAATTATTTTCTCGGGCGGCGTATAATAGATAAGGATGTATATTCCAATCGCCACCTATAAAGAAGAGGAAGATGTTACATTTTTGGTAGAGTTTTACTTTTGGAAATTGCTTAAGAAAGTTATGAGAAAAGGGAACCATTACCTAATGTACTAAATTTCAAATATAATATATTTCGCATTATCTTTGGACCATTTCTCATATTTTTATGATTATTAGACCGAAATTATAGCTGAAAAACTTGATAACAGTAGGTACACCCTGTTGACGATCATTACTAATATCCATATACGCCAATATGCATTTTTGCTCAAGTACTTCATATACTTATATGAAATGTTTAATATAACGAGTTTACGGAAGTACTATTTACTAGATATCACTTCAGTAGCTTGGACCTCCATAACAAAGAGAAAATTTTTATTGCAGAAATAGGACCTGCGGTTAATAAATGGCTATTAAAAACTTGTACTAGATTTGGTATTTGTTCCAAGCGTTTGCTTGCACGTCATGTGTGTCATAGACAATAGTAAGATCTTGTAGATCTCAGCAAAAATTGACAAGCACATTTTTCTTATTTTTAATATATATTCGTATATGTGCCAGTTCTACTACCAGTTCCCAAATATCTCAACAGGAGACTCAAAATAACAATGTTTCGAATCCATGTTGCTATTCCTCATACATTCATCACGAACAATCAGTGCCAAAACTTTACTAAAACTATCAGGAGCCAATAATTCCTTGCACAAATACACAACTTGCTGACCCACAGCCAACATTTTTCAAATCAATTGCCATGATGCAATTCAAATGTTAAAATTGCATCACAGTTTGTTAATATTTATGTCAATAATCCATTTTAATATTTTGAATGTCCTCTTGCGTTATATTCAAAAGTCTATGTATGTATTTCTTTGAATTATCGAAAATTTAAAACGTGCACCTACTTTAAAAACAACTCATATAACTATTATTTAACCATCATTTTTGTGCATTTTTTGTTTTTTTTTTTAATCTGTTCGGGGGCACAAACGTACGCATATCAACTATTTGCCACACTCAAATATCAATCCAATCCCTATAACTGCCATTGTGGTAATTATTTGCATGTTTCCAATTTTACGCCATTACGGATGGCAGCTAAAGGATTCTTGTCGCATGCACGATTTGTACATAAAGCGTTAATTCATGTGGCATTATTTTCGATTAAATATATTTTATTTGCTTGTATTTCAACGAAACGCTCGTTCAGCCTCTTGCGGTCTTTGCAAACGCGTAAAAAATATTACTCAATTTTCCCGTTTTATTTGTTTGAACATAATTTTCGGTTATTTTCATTCCATTTAATTATCGAACTTTTGTTAAATTCTCTGCAAAATAAACAAAAAAGTTTTCATAGGCGCACACGGGACAATACATGGGAATGTGGTAGTCACAGTGGGTGGAATGCATTAGAGTTGTACCTGGAATATTCCACAGATGTTCATATTTACTCACAATCAAAGTAGAGCTCCACTGCTAAGAAAAATGGTAATCAGATTAAATTAAGTATACAAAGAAAGTAGACCGATCGGCTTAAATGAGACTTTCTTGGCTTAAAATTTATAGAAACGCAAAACGTTTGTGAATCAAAAATTCAATAGAATTTTTTAGATGAGACAAATTTGAAAATAAATGTACGTGTCAGCATGACAATAACCCTCTGAATCAAGGTAAAAAGATGTTTAAAATCATGGTCGCTGGATTGGGGAAAATAAAAAAATTATATGTACACAATCTATGAAGAACAAACTAAACATAAATATCGTAGAACTATTAAAATTTTAAATTTGGAATCTCACAAAGGTTTCAACAACCGCAAACAGTTTAAAATAGCACATATTTTTCTAGAAAACGCAGTATTCATCGCTGTAAATTATATTATTTCAAAATATATACATTTTTCCGTTTCAGAAGTAAAGTTAAACAGAACACACACAAAGCTTTGATTTTAATGAAACTTTTGTTTCATTATAATGCTTAGACCTTGCCGTTATGTATGAAAGACAATGTCATGTCAAAAAGTGATCAAACAATCCAGAGGCCATTTAGCCTCTGGATTGTTTGATCACTTTTTCCCACATTTCGGCAGTAGGCCTGGGGATTATCCGCGAAAACACGATCTTTGCCGTAGCCTAACAAGAATCTAGCGGCGTCATATCT
The DNA here is from genome assembly GCA_019455685.1 of Philornis downsi. Classification (NCBI taxonomy): domain Eukaryota; kingdom Metazoa; phylum Arthropoda; class Insecta; order Diptera; family Muscidae; genus Philornis; species Philornis downsi. Next base: position 8,806 of record JAHXMU010026158.1, read on the forward strand.
TATGATCTTGGTGGCCAATTGACGTCGTCAAAACGTGAAATTATACTTTCTGGAAACTTTTTATGCAATAAAACCAAAATCGATCTTAATGAATCACGTTTGAATTACCACTTTAGTAGTGAGTTTCAACGATTTTTAAGTGTTCTTCGGTGGTTAAACGATCAATGGCAAACCATTCACTAAATAGCTGTCCTGATCCTTGCGTGTGCAATCTGTTTCTATTTGCAGATGACATTATGCTTTTATTTCGCTCAGATCGTTCATCATTCTCTTTGCAGAGTGAAATCAATGATTGCCTTGATCGTATTCTGGCATGGACCATCAGAAATTCGTTATTTATTAGTCCGTTTAAAACCAAGGCTATTCTGTTTGGTACCGAATCTTGACATTTGCTTGGGAATGTCTACGATTGACTTTGTTAATTATCACAGATGCTTGGAAGTACTTCTTACCTATTATACTTATTAACATTTGAAATTCATATTCGTAGAATATATGGTTCTTTACGTCGATTTTGTTCTGCTGCTCATTTCTTTCCGCTTACAGTGAAATGTAAATTAGCCTATGCTAAAATTATGCCTCAGATTGTGTATTGTCTTGCGATATCAGGAACTAATATAAAAAATCTGTAAAGATTAAAGATAGGTAATAACGTTATTGTACGGTTTCCTAATAATGTTCGCAAAAGGCAGCGTATCTCTGAATATGTGAAAAAGTCATTGGGATGTTCTTTTCAGAATTCTCTATAATATAGAAATTGATTTTTATTTTATAAAGCAGTAAAAAGTGATATACCAGGTCTTTTATGTAATAATTGTAGCTTTTCTCATTCAAGTAGAAAACCTCAGGTAATAATACCGAGAATTTATAGCGCCATGTCTGAAAAATCGTTTATAGTACGGATTGCACGAACTTGGTATCAGCTGCCAAGTAGTTTGCGGCTTTTTTCACATTCTAAAAATGTTTTTTCGATTGAGACTGCTTGAGCACTTTTCGCATACATAAATCCCTTTTTTATTACTTTTTTCTAGCAATGCAAAATATTACAAAAATATTAAACAATTGAGATGCGCCTTTTTAAGTTTCCTTAATTGTTACTATTATTTTTTAGCTTATAAAGGGTGTCCCAACAAGAACGCAAGATTTAAATTTGGCGCCATTCGAATTGTGATTGTTTGACATTTGAACAATTGTTATTGTTTGCTAGTAGAAGCTAGTAGTAAAAATGGACCCCTACACGAATGAACAACGCATTCTGATTGTGAAATTGTTTTACCAAAAGAGTGAAATTTTTGCGGCTAAAGTTCGCAAATTGCGATCAATTTGGGGCCACAATAATGCTGCAAAAGAGTCAACTATAAAGAGATGAATGGATAAATTTGCCAAAACTGGGTCTGTTAGTGATGTAAAGACAACAACGCGCCTTCGACCAGATCGATCGACCGAAAATGTCGCAGCTGTACGTCATGATGTAGCTCAAACTCCATCCACTTCAATTCGACAACGAGCTCAGCAAATTGGTGTCTCCAAATCCACTATGCAGCGAATTTTGACGAAAGATTTGCATCTTCATGCATACAAAGTTCAATTGACTCAGGAACTGAAGCCAGCTGACCATGGACAGCGAAGGGAGTTCGTTAATTGGGTGTTGGAGAGACAACATGAAAATGCTGATTTTGCCAATAAAATCATCTTCAGTGACGAGGCCCATTTCCATCTTGATGGCTTCGTCAATAGGCAGAATTGTCGCATTTGGGGTGAGGAAAATCCTTGAGTGATTCACGAGAAGCAAATGCATCCTCAACGTGCCACTGTGTGGTGTGAATTTTGGGCTGGAGGAATCACTGGACCTTTTTTTATGAAAATGAGGCATGTCAAGCGCAAACATGGTGTTCGGTATCGTGAAATGATAACCAGTTTTTTTCGTGCGTAGAATTGAAGAAATGAATGTGGAGGGCATGTGGTTTCAACAAGACGACGCCACATGTCATACAGCCAGAGAAACAATTCAATTGCGGCGTCAGTCATTTCCCTGTCGTGTTATTTCTAGTTTTGGAGAATAGAATTGGCCGCGTAGATTGTGCGATTTAACACCATTATACTTTTTTCTTTGGGGTTTTGTTGAAGTCGATGGTTTTCGCGAATAAGCCGATGACGACTCAAGTCTTAAAAGAGGAAATTGGATGCTGCATTAATGAAATACCGCAGCATTTATGCAAAACAGTCATTGAAAATTTCATTAAAAGATCGCGAGTGTGCCAACAAAGCCGCGGCGGCCATCTGCTCGATGTGTTGTTCCATACATAACCTCATTCTATCTACGATATAATAAAGTTTTACGATTTTTTTTTAATATCTATGTTTCATTTAAAATTTAAATCTTGCGTTCTTGTTGGGACACCCTTCATATCAAAAGATTAACGTTCAGTATATATTGTTTCCATCTATGAGAATTGATTTACGAATTTTTTTAAATTGTTCTACACAATTCGACAGTTAGCTTCGTCTTAAAGTATGACTCAAAGTTGGATTTTGTCGAATCTAGTTGGCGTATCTAATATATTAACGTCTTCAAATATAGTAACAAAAGTTTTAGTTAGTGGTAGAAAACATTTTAGTAAACCAAAGATCAATCCAGCATGCTGTAAATTCCATTAAACTTGCCAGTATTTTCAATCCACTGTCCTTGTCAGTCGTGTCCTCTCTGCCATAATGTTATAACCAGCCAATACTGCAGTCGCATTTTAAATACTCAAGATTTATGTAATGCATATTTATTTCGTTTCAATTCGTTTGGTTGACGCTATTACCGATTTCTCTTCTTTTTTTTTTTTAAGTGATAAAGTGTCCTTTTATTGCGCAAGGATACAAATATACATTTAGCATGTGGGCAAACACACACATGTATATCTATATGTGATCGTATATATATATACGGGAAGGCCTGCATGCGCATATGAACAAATATGTGTGAGTTTATTATATGGGAAAATGGATTGCACATTATGTTTAAGATTATTTAATTAAATACAGAATCGCTTCAAAAGAATGGTAATTTATTTGGCCAGAGTTGCTGTTGAAAAATGAAACATGCAAATTGAAAGAGGAAAACTGAAAGCTGAACAGCGATAATGGCAATGTTTTAAACGGAGAGGCTTGTCATCAAAAATAAAACTTTAAAACACTATAAGAATCCGAACAACAAAGAAGCATTAATCTGTTTAAAATAAATTTCGTAAGAGACTTAAGAACATTCAATTGATACTCATGTAGGGAAATGTGCTTTATCTGAGATAAAAAGTTTATCATGTCAATTAAACTGCGAAGTGGTAATGTAATTAAGTAAGCGCATTAATATCATTGAAAGTGTACATGCAACCAAAGCTGCCAAGATGACTATTATAATTCCATTATAATTCGTACTAGTCTGTATCTGATTTTGTTGGAGGAAATGGACATTTCAAGCCCCAATAATTAGGAATACATCGAATTAATTCTAAGAAAAAATCTAATCTCGTAGACGGTCGCAAAGCTAAGCAAGCGCACAGTTAAAGACGAGTTGTACCGGGTTATCTATTTTTTGGTTTCAAAAGTAAACTTATACAAAACATACATAAAGCTATGATTTCGCTGAAATATTTATTTCATTATAATGCCTCAACTTTTCCATAGTGCACGAAATACAATGTCATTTAAATGATCGCCTATGGATTGGATTCCAGCAGTGGATTATTTTTCGTTCACTTTTTCGAACATTTTGGGCATACATATGTCAGTGATAACTTAACGAACCCACATTCGTCCAACGTTTGGAAATTATCCGCGCAAACACAATCTTTGACGTAGCCCCGCGAAAAAGTCGGACGGCGTCAAATCGCTCCTTGTTGGCCAATTGATGTCCAACGAAAAGTTGGACGTTGAAGGTTCTCTTTCTGTCTCTTTTTCACCAATTTTTACGCGTTCTTCTGTTGTTCGTTTTTCGATTAATATTCCTAAATAACAAACATTTAACTAAATAAAAAAAACACTTCACATGATAGGTATTTAACAGCTAACAGCCTTGCCAGACCGGAGGTTTTGAAACTACTAAATATATCTGTGGTCACAACCCGTAACAGCCTAACTCGAGTTAGGACACAATTGAGTTATTAGCACCATCGTATTCAGTGTATCTAAATTTATTTGCTCTAAATTTTTCATGTTTGTATCTCTTCCAGGAAGGCATTAATCCTAAAAAACCTAATAGCTTAAGTTATTTTCTAAATGACTGTTTTGGCATAACTGCCTAAGTCAATTTAGGATTACAACAAATATAAACATTATTTTTTCATCATTGCCTAAATCAACTTAAGTCGTTAATCCAAAAAAAAAAAAATAATAAAGGAACAATTTTATTTTCCTAATTTGAGTTAAGCTCTTATTCCGAATTACAATTTCGTTTTTTGATAAACATAAATTGAGTTAAGGTCTTTCTCCAAACTTAAAGTTTTTTATTTAATCTGGAATAATAACCTAACTCAACTTGAACTTTTTGATTTCTTTTCGTTCACCAATTCATAAGAGCCTAAGTGTCTTTTTCGATAATATCTTTTGACTGCGAAAATAAACAACTATTTTTTGTTAACAACTAAGTAAAGAAATTCGATTCCTTGGAATCTGTAGCCAAGTTTTCCAAAAAACACCTTCTCCTGATTTTCAGTGAAGATTCAAAACTTTAAACTCCTGTACTGAAAATATAGAAAAACAGACTTAAGCTGTTATGGGTTGTGACCACAGATATCACCATATATATCAGCGATAACTTAACGAACCAACATTCGTCCAACGTTTGGAAATTATCCGCGCAAACAAAATTTTTGACGTAGCCCCGCAAAAAAAGTAGAACGCTGTCAAATCGCTTCTTGTTGGCCAATTGATGTCCAACAAAAAGTTGGACGTTGGAAGATCTCTTTCTGTCTCTTTCACCAATTTTTACGCTTTCTTCGGTTGTTCGTTTTTCGATTCATATTCGTAAATAACAAACATTTAACTAATTAAATAACACTTCAGATGATAGGTATTTAACAGCTTACAGTCTTGACAGACCGGCGGATTTGAAACCACGTCATAGATAATCCTGTATTATAACCGCTCAAAATCGACCGCAAAATACTCTATATCGCCATGATGGATGCATTAGTATGCCATGCAACTGAATCACACTCAGATATAACTGCACTACATGAGAGAATTTAAAAAATATATATATTATTTATAGAAACAATGAATCCGAGTTTGTTGGCCCATTTGAATGAGGGTTACATTAAATTATAGGGGCTATGTGGTTAATTTCCAGTAAGGTTCATTCACAAATCAGAAACTATGACTTGTTGAATCAATAAAGCTGGTAGGTTCATTTACGTAGGGGATAGTATATGAAAACTTGAAGCAAAATGGTAAACTTTTTAAGAGTCGGTGTGCAATTAAATGAATATATAATATAAATATATCCAAATTTTCATTACATTCAAATCAAAACTATAGATTTGAAAAGCAAATACGCATGGCTTATACGAAATATTCATGTAGGTCCCAGACTAAAACAGAGACCATTATCTGAATATTTAATTTTTAATAAAATTAAAACATACCTATTATGTTAGTAGCGCAACTAAGTTTCCGTTGTTTGCCCATAGATGGCGCCAGCTGTAAGTGCTACTTGATTCTGTCATAACATAAACATTATGAACCAAGCTTAGGCATATGTTAAAAATACCGTCCTTTATAGAAAAATGGTTATTAATAATTAAAGTACACAATTTGGGAATGTATTTCCTAAAAATATTTTAAACGCTTGCCTTCGCGGTTCTTATTTATGCGAACAGTAAAGTTTTTTATGGTGGCTTGAGGGTTAGACACCTTAGTGCCTGCTGTTTCCAGACAGGTATCTTTTTTCAAATGCATAAAGTTTAGACTTGATATATCCCACAAGAAAAAGACCATAAGGGGAGATCAATTTATCTACGTCTAATAAAGATGAGTTTGTTGAAGAAATTTTTGTGAACGCTTGCCAGAACTCTTGCATAACGTGGTTTCGTCGTACTGGAAGGAAAATGCTAGAAAGTGCTCAATTGCCTGGCTCACAAAGGAGTCCTGCTGTTTAAATTCTTCCTTTTTTTCTGTTCATTTTCCTTTATTGAATCTTTTTTTTCCAATTCACAATAATTATTCAAATCTTTGTACTATTTTAAGCTAAAGTATCCTGCCATCCTGAATCTTATTTTTGGTGAGCCGAATTTTGTATCGCCGGATCAAGTCTAGCGTGTCCTTTCTTCTTAGCCAGCGGAATTTTGTAGAGGTACTGCTTTTGGTATTTGTGAAAAATGCGTTGAAATGATGATCTATGATAGGTTCGGATCATCACGAATAGAGCATTAACACTCTCCGCGTTTTCTACTGATCGTGATGTCTCTAATTTCCCAGATTTTGGCTGTTCAGTGTTGTACTTGTCTATTCAAAATTTGTGATCCATTTTCAAATGAGGTTAATGCTTAGCGCTTCATTTAAGTGGCGAAAAGCTGAAACATTAAACAATCATCTACTACCTACAGTCGCCAAATCAACGTTTTTGAAATATTCGTCAGAAGCGCAATACACTGAGGAGACTAAATTCCTAAGAGCAAGGCTGTGCACTGAAGTACCTCTTAAGCCTACGAATTCGTTGTATCTGCACAATAAGCTAAACATATTCACATTTTTGTTTGAAGTTCAAATTTTTTGGAGAAATTACGAAACTTTTTAGTTAGTTAGTTAGTCAAGAAGTGGTTTGGAAAAGATGCATCCAGCTTAGACAATGCTTAAAGCAATTCCTAGCAGTATACAAATGCATTGTGCCTTCGGAATACTATCCAGATAGCAACTTGCGATTGCTACAATTGCTATTATATTGCGATAGCTATTAAATTCGAGTTAGAATTAAAATAATGTTCCTAATTAACCATTGCTAAAATAAGAAACCTGCTAATAAATTTTTATTCTTTTTTTCCTGTAACCAAACTTTGTGCGCATAAAATTAAAACTTTGATTTGATGGTTGAAATATGAAAACTTTGAGAACATTAACAATCCCTCACATACTGGCATTGCAATTAAAAGTGAGTTTAGTTGAAATAAATTTGCATCTGAATAACTTTAGTATGTCGTTACTCGCCACATCTGTGTTCACCTGAATAAATTCTTTACGTATCATGATTTAAAGAACATCTGTCCATTTTATCCGAATGTTATACTCGTATATATGTATGACCAATTATTAACTATAGCTCAAGCACCTGTAGCGTAGCAGAGCAAAGGAAATACCAGATGCTAATTAAATCTATTTTTTTTGTTTGCTGTTAAACTCTCTTTCCTCCTCTTCAGCGTTATGTTGTTTAATTTGCATTTGTTTGCTTTCAGTTTAAGGCGCTTTTTTCTTCTAGTTGAAAACTTTTTTTTTCAATACGAAAGTTTTTTTGGTGCAAGAGTTGTGAAATTTAATTAATAACGCATAATTAGATGCGCTTCGTATCAACGTATGTATACTCTTATTTTCTTTTTTTGGGGATGTGAAGTATAAATTAAACAATAATATTGTTGTCCACAGACTGAACTATTGAGTTTTTTTTTCGAAATTTCGCCACAAAGTTAAATAAGGGCTTAAACGGATGACCACGTCAAACATATTCCCACAAAATATATTGTATAGTAGAAAGAAATTAATTATTTTTGCAATAGGTGATGTTATAAATCTGCATGTTGCTTTGTGTGATCGAGTTACGGTGGATGGCTTTAGAAATAAGTTAAGATTTCGTACTCATAAAAGTATTCAAATAGTTTTGTCATTGCTTGTCTCAGTATTGTTTGAGCGAGCGTCAAAAATTGTTACAGCAATATTTACAATTTTTCTCTGATAAAGGCATATATATACAGGGTGGGCCATAAGGGTGTTGGCGGTTTAAATATTCAATTAA
>JAHXMU010026159.1:0-14535 GCA_019455685.1 Philornis downsi
CGTTCTACGTATAGCTTGTATACCTATACTGCTTATACCTTGTATAAGCAGTATTTTTCGCTGGTATGACTGTATCAAAAGACATTCCACAGAGGTCTTAACTGCGTCATACCACACCGACGACCCATATGTTGCACAGGCAACAAATAAGTCAAGGTAAATACAAACAGCACGCCTGCAAAGACCCCAATCCGTCCGCAAAATGCGTCTCACCATGCCAAAGGCAAACGTCAACTTCCTACACAATTCCCTAATATGAATAATGAATTTCATCCTCTCCCCTACAGTCACCTCTAACTACCTAACTTGCGTCACGTATCGACTGATAGGGTACAATCAGTTCAAATTGAACAGGTTTTAGGCTTTCACAGAATACACAAGGAAAGGCCTTATATGGGACGTGTAAAAGACAAATTCAGCGGTAATTCGGACAAGCACTTTGTAGCCGTAATAGGCTTATATTCCCAGAACGAGGCACGTTGAATCATTTGAACAGTCTATTTCCAATACCCCTTAAACTCTCTTTGCGCATCCTGTTTGTATCCAGTTTTTATCTTCGATTTTCATCGTCACCGATTTGACCATTTTGAAAATAAATGAGGTGGATAGGAGACATTTGGAAAGATCGTAGTCGTTCAAGGCCGATCATATATAGGGTGATTTTTTAAGATATAAGTTTTTCAGGTTGGCAGCACTGGCTGGTACTGGCGTCGAAACGTCATCTGTCAAAGTGAAAAATGTACAGCATACTGTGCCATTTCATCATGGAAAGACTAACAAACGAGCAACGATGGCAAATCGTTGAAATTTCTTATCAAAATTCGTGCTCTGTGACAAAAGTGCATCGTTTGATACGACCATTTTATGGTCTTCATAATCGACCTGCTGAATCAGCAATTCCTGCTGTTATCTCCAAATTTCGCACCAAATTTACTTTCTTAGACATAAAACCACCGATTCGCATGCGTAGAGTGCGTACCGAAGAAAATATTACAGCCGTAGCGAACAGTGTTAATGACGGTCGTGAAATGTCAATTCGTTGCCGTCCTCTCAGCGATTGGGCATGTGTTACTCAACCAGAAGGTAAATTTTACAAATCAATTTGAAGGCCAATCAAATTCAACTCACTCAAGAATTGAAGCCGAATGACCTATCACAACGTCTAATTTTTGGTGAATGAGCCATACAACAGCTCAATGTTTTATCGAAAAATTGTGTTCAGCATTCTTTCTGAACGGATACGTAAACAAGCAAAACTGTCGCATTTGGAGTGATGAACAGCCACATGCCATACATGATTTACCGATGCATCCCGAAAAAACGACAGTCTTTTGTGGTTTATGCGCTGGTGGCATCATCGGTCCATTATTATTCAAATACGACCGTGGAAGTAACGTTACTGTCAACGGCGAGCGATATCGGGATATCGCAATTTTTTTTTTGCCCCAATTTGCTGAGTTCAACTTGGTTGACATGTGGTTTCATCAGGACGGTGCAACATGCCACACTGCTCCACTGAAACAATGGATATGTTGAGGGATGAATTTGGTGAGTAGCTGATCTCTTGATTTGGCCCCAAGATCTTGCGATTTAACGCCTCTTAATTATTTCTTGTGGGGTTATGTCAAGTCGTTAGTCTAGGATGTGTGGACAAGCTGAATACTATTGAAGCCTTACAGGATAACATAACACGCGTTATTCGTGGAATGCAGGCCGAAATGATCGAAAAAGTGACGAAATATTGAACCATCCGAATGGACATTTTGAGACGGAGCCGCGGGCAACATTTACATGAAATTATCTTTAAAAATTAAATGGCAAAGATAGACAATTTATCGATTCCAATAAAAAATTTTAATATATAATGCAAATTTGAGTGGTTTATTCGATTTTTAAAAAGACTACGATTAAAAAATCGCCCTTTAGTAGCTCATACAAATTTTCATATGAAATTTCATTAAACGAAATTTCACAATATTGGAACATGAGGTAAAAGTTTATAAACGTCTGTGAATCCGGCAACCCACATTAGGTAATCAAAACTATCTTCTTAACTGGGTGCGGTTATATTAACATTATTGTATATTAACTGCTATTAGTACTACTTTTTCCATTTCAACAAAGTGTTTGCCCTAATTAAGCAAAGCAATGGTTAAAGCACTACCTGTCACTTCAATGTTATTATTAAGTTTTAATTAAATTTTGAAAAACTGTGTTATCGCATTCTATGTTCAGCCCTTTTTATGTTCATTTAAAATGTTTTATTGGACAGGATTTGTTGAATTTTTGTGCTGGTGTACAATCATGTCGTCGTAATTTCAATCACAGCATAATTTTCATATCAGTGCATATTGGTGGCTTTTTATCCATAACAATTGTAAATGTTTTAATAAGATTTTTTTTCGTTCTATGAATATTAATGAACCGGTTATCAGCAATTATTAAATCAACAGCAAATAATGCTAATAAATAAACAACCATAGAATGTGTGTCGAGCAGCGAAAAAGGGTCACATATCGTTCTAATAAAATATGGAGGAGAGTGATATCGATGGCCAAATATTTACTTAAAGTTAATTAAAGCATTGAAATGACAAAAATGATAAATGTTAATTAGTTGTTGTGCAAAAAATATTAATAAATAAATAATAATTAGCATAAGATTACAACGACGGCATGGAGAGAGATGTTGACATTTAACATCGCATTGCAGTGTACAGGAATGACAAAATGCAAATAGCAGAATGCATGTGTGCCAGTTCATTTAATTTTAATTTATTTATTACAAAAGAAAAAAAAACACTTTTAAGGTCAGGGTCACAACGCCTTTCCCGTGCTGCACATTTTTATTCCCAAAATCTTTTATCTTTCCTACATGTTTACTCCCAGAACCCACCTTCGCAAATTCTTAGATATAAATTGTAAATTTATCATCTCCACTGCAATTGAGACGTTTACATGTAAAGTCCTCAATTGTAATGAGATTGAGTGCTTTAGAGTAAGTTTTCTGACGACTGTCTATTAGAGAATTTGTTTGATTTGCTCAAGTCAGTTCTGATTCTCCCCCCATACGTGTAAGATGAGTTTGGCTTTACCCATAAGTCTGTATTTTCTGTAAGGTATAATCTTTAATAAATTCTAGAAACGAATGCTAAACCCCCCTGTTTTTACATTTTATAAATCTCTTGAGGTAAATTTGCACTAGAGGAACCCGTTCCTGTCGAACCAAACACTATCAAAGATAAAACTTATATCATATTTTTGTGATTATTTCGGTACTATTTGCAACAAATCAGAGCCGTGGAGTTTGATTCACAGTTCAGTAGATTTACCTGAAATCGTAGTAGGAATTGCAGTAACAGCAATAATACAGTGTCCAAAACGCACAAAAGATGCAAATTTTGATAAGCCGACTGCCCAAAGAGGCGTGGTAGTAGAGATCTACAAAGTCCCTTCTGGCACCAACACAAAAAAACATTGGATGAAGTTACAGTTGTAAGTCAGTTCATCTTACTGAAAGTTGCTACCATATTTCACTGGCAAACACAGCTAATTCCATATATCGGTACATCGTTCCCGGCATAGTGGGCCACAAATCATGACAGAGAGTATACGAGGGCTTGTAGTTCAAAAAAAAATTATTTTGATGAAAAGTGGCAACCTTATAAAACATATGCTTTCAGTTTCAAGGTGCCACATTGTCTAGTATTTTTATTTGAGTCATCAAAACTAAAGGATCTCAGTAAATTTGTAAGCATGGAAAAAATTCACCATCGATATATATTTCAACATTTCCATTTAAAAGGTCTCGGTTCAACCAATATTAATGCCGAGCTAGATTCTACTCTGGGAGAGTCTGATCCTTCGTTTACGACTTCAAAATATTGGGTAGCAGAGTCTAAACGAGACCGTAGGCCATACAAGCCAAAACGAACACCGCAGTGATCTACCAATTGAGGTGTTCACGGTAGACACGGTTAAGAAAATACACAAAATAGTATTGGATTGTCATCGGCTGAAGGATTGTAAGCTATTTGAACTGATAGGCATTTCAAAAAGTGTTATACATCGTATATAGTCCAAAGATTTGAAGATGAAAGAGCTGTGAGCAGAATGGGTGCCGCACTGGGTTTCAGTAGAGTGAAAACAGCGTCGTGAAAATGTTTCAGTAGAGTGTTTGGCGATGTTTCACCGCAGTAAAGCCGAATTTTTGCGTCGATTTATAACCATGGATGATACATGGGTAAAACACTTTACACCTGAGACAGTGAATTGGAATGGGAGATTCCTGTCCAAAGAAGTCGAAGACGCTTCCATCTGCAGCCAAGGTTAAGGGGGCTTAGTGGTAAACAATTTGCTAACGATGAAGAGATGGAGTCTGCAGTTGATGGCTATATTAATAGCTTCACAGTTCTTACTGTAAATGGAGTACAGAATTAACATACTGTAATATAGGAACTATTGAATATCGCTAGAAAAAGTGTATCGAGTTAAAAGTAGATAATGTTGAAAAATAAAGAAAAATTTCCCCAACTTTTTTGTATGTTTTTTGTTAGGTCGTTATAGTTTTGGGAACGCCCTCACAGTCTGTTGCATTTTTGGCGCAGGACTGCTTTCTTTGAAATATTTTTACAAAAGCTTCTCAAAAAAGCAAAAAGTCCCTTCATTATTATATACCACACATGCAAAATCTCATAAATCTCGATATGAAAATTTATATACCCGTATTTTTTAGCTCAATAAATTATAATGTTTTCCATATTGATGTATCGAAATAAATTTGCCTTTTGTCGTTTGGTGTCGCATTAGTGACAAAGTTTTTATTGCCACTAACTAAAGGGTGTCTTAACAAGAACGCAAGATTTAAATAACTGATGCTGCAATTGAATTGTTTCTCTGGTTGTATGACATGTGGCGCCGTCTTGTTGAAACTACACGCCCTCCACATTCATTTCTTCAATTCTAGGCACGAAAAAACTGATTATCATTTCACGATACCGAACACCATTGACTGTTTGCGCCTGGCATGCCTCATTTTCATAAAAAAGGTCCAATGATTCCTCCAGACCAAAGTGCACACCACACAGTGACACGTTGAGGATGCATTTGCTTCTCGTGAATCACTCGAGGATTTTCCTCACCCAAATGCGACAATTCTGCCTATCGGCGAAGCCATTAAGATGGAAATGGGCCTCGTCACTGAAGATGATTTTATCGGCAAAATCATCATTTTCATGTTGTCTCTCCAATACCCAATTAACGAACTCCCTTCGCTGCCCATGGTCAGCTGGCTTCAGTTCCTGAGTCAATTGAATTTTGTATGCATGAAGATGCAAATCTTTCGTCAAAATTCGCTGCATAGTGGATTCGGAGACACCAATTTGCTGAGCTCGATGTCGAATTGAGGTGGATGAAATTTGAGCGACATCATCACGTAGAGCTGCAACATTTTCGTCGATCGACCTGGTCGAAGTCTGTTGCTGTTGTCTTTACATCACTAACAGACCCAGTTTTGGCAAATTTATCCATTAATCTCTTTACAGTTGACTCTAAATGCTCCAATTATTGTGACCCCAAATTGATCGCAATTTGCGAACTGTAGCCGCAAAACTTTCACCATTTTGGTACAAAAATTTCACAATGAGAATGCGTTGTTCATTCGTGTAGCGCTCCATTTTTACTAACCTCGTACCTTCTACTAGCAAACAATAACAATTGTTCAAATGTCAAACAATGATTCTTCGAATGGCGCCAAATTTAAATCTTGCGTTGTTGTTGGCACACCCTATAAATGCAAATGTATGTTTTTGTTCCATCTATGATCCGTATTAATTTTGCATAATTATTACAAATATCTACGTAAATATTAAAAAAAGCTGCACAAACGTATAAAATCCAACATGAATTCAAGAAAAAAAAAAGAAATGTGTAACCGATACCACAAAAATGTATAGAGTTGCTATAAGTGATGAACCAAAATTTATCAAAGTGTGAATAATAATATAATGAACGTCAGAATAAACACAAATCATTTCGGTGTGTGTATGTGTGTGTGTGTATTATCCTTTGTTTCTTGTGGGCTTTGCATAATACAACAGAGCAGCAACGGAAAAGATATAAAAAAAAATATAATTTTTTCTTGTTTGTGTGGGTAGAGCACTTGTCATAATCAACTTTAGTGAATTTCAATAAAGTGCTTTCAGTTAAAGTTAAGTTTCCTTAGCTGGAAAGGAACATGTTCGAAAAATGGTTAATTATTCAGTTGTGGAAGTGTTTGGTTTTCTTTGTTCGCGACGAGGAGTAACCCCAGAGTTTGCAGTACGGAAGATAACACTATTTTATAAAAACTTGACGGTTGATGAAACGTTTGCAAGGCATGCTTGAGTAAAAGTGCACACCAAATTCGTGGCCAAATTTGTGGAACTACGAGAGAATGTACAGAAAACATAAAAATGATAACAGAATGAAAAGTACAAATTGCGATTTAAAGCATAAATTGAATCGGTTCCGCTGGAGTATGATTTATTTATGTCACTTTCAAGTCAACGATTGAAGGCCGAAAGCTCATATTAGAATGCATAAATTATACAAGAAAAATCTTTCATAATGAAATGCAGGTAAAGAACTAAATTAGGCAACTTGACTCCAGTAAGAAAAATAATTTTCTTGTTAAAACTGAACCGACTTCAAGAAAAATGGAAAATTTTCAAACAATTTTGTCGCTATTATTAACTAACAATAACAGTCGACATGAAAAAGAGCCACCGCAAAGCATAAACTTTTTTAAAGGACTACATTAATAGTGGGCGAAATTTACAAAAAATGCAGAAAAACGAATTTTCATTTGAATATTATGAATACTATTTCAGTTGATATATTATGTAGGAGAAAGGGACCTTTTTACTACAATCAGTAAACTGCAGATTAGTCAGTACATCGCTCTGTAAACCTGGCACAAGTGGGTGAAACCGGTCTTTTGCAGTAACTAATTCTACCTCAAAAACCCAGCATTTTTCTAAGAGGTTTACCATTTATTCGTTAATTAAGCATTAACATTTGATAAATGCGGAACGGAATAATGGGAGTTTGTTTTTTTTACACAGAACTGCGCCGATAACGTATCCGTTTCAATAGCATTTGGTTCCAGCAAGATGGAGCAACTTCATACGTAGCCAGATCGGTTATGGCGGAGCTCCGTCGAAAATTCCCAAACATATTAAACTCCTCTTTCCGCTAGTCAAAGAGATCACCTGACTTGACTGCACCAGACTTTTTTGTATTAGGTTATGTCACTACATGTCACTGACGTGTAAGAAACGTATTAAAACAATAATTGAGACGACCCCGGATGAATAACCTTCTGATCAGGCATCGCATATGCATGCATTAATGAGTATGAAGGTCATTTACGGTCGACCATCTAGAAAATTATATAGAATGAAATATAAAATAAAATTTCATTTTATGTACAATAAAAAAAGAAAATGAAATACATTGATAAAAAAGTTATTGGAATTTCCTATTGCAGTGCAATTGGTGAGCCATCCTGTAT
Source organism: Philornis downsi (assembly GCA_019455685.1). Taxonomy (NCBI): domain Eukaryota; kingdom Metazoa; phylum Arthropoda; class Insecta; order Diptera; family Muscidae; genus Philornis; species Philornis downsi. The sequence continues at coordinate 7,552 of JAHXMU010026159.1, forward strand.
TATGAATGCAAGAAATTTGTACTACCGGCATCGGCTATCGAATTATTACCAATCAGAAATGAAGCAATTTTGTAAATTTGGATTTTTTATTTAAAAACTTCAGTATAGAGAAAAAAAACAAATGAAATTTTAAGAAAAATATATTATTGTTCGATGTAACCGCTTTCAGCACGAATAATAGTATTGAGTCGGTACAGGAACATTTCATATGCTGCACGAGTGTAGCATGACGGCATTTTGTCCCATTCTCGGCGAAGAGCAATCTCATATTTTTTTCTCATATTTTTTTCGTCTCATATTTTTTAGTTGATATTTTGGCCTCCAGAATGGATCGTATAAAAAATCCATTAGGTTTAAGTCCGGGGAATATTGTGGTCATTGTTGTGAAGAAATTAAACTGGGAACTTTTGCTTGCAAAAAACATTGAATTTCACGGGGATTATGGGACGGTGCCGAATCTTGTCGAAACATCCAACGATTTCTATAATATTTCAGTTATTTAGTTTACAATCTTTTCACGGGTGATTTGTTAATTTGGCCTTTACGCGGCCCAAAACGCTTACTTTTGCTGAGCAATTCGCTGGTCCAAATTTTATTTGATTTGCACTCTTTTTTCATCAGAAAATACCACATTTTCAAGATCGCCACCAACGTGCAAGTATTTTAACACCTTTGCTCTTGCTGAGCGAACTGCCTTAAAATCTCGAACTTTTTTGTACGTTGTAGGCCTTCTTCCAATCATAGTCCATATTTTAATATGCCCCTCATGCCACGAGCAGACACATTGCAGTTTCCCACGATTGCACTGCACTTTGTCATGGATTAGGTTGACTTCTGGCCTTATTCTTTCCCTTTCGAGAAACCGTTTTTTGATGCTACCATTATCATTGTAACGTGTAATGATCCACACAAACACACACACACAAACTATTTGCTTACACGCAAAAATAAAAAAAAACTCTGTTGGTTTTGAATTTTTTTTTCGGTAATTCTTTTAACTTAATTTTAAAGCGATATGTTTACTTAAGCTTGTGTAAAATGGTCCCAAAAGTAGCCGACCTAACAAAGAAGACACAAAAAAGTTGGCAAAAATTTTCTTAATTTTTCAACATAATATCCTTTTAGCTCGATAAACTTTTTTCAGCGATATTCAAAGCTTCTATATGCCGTTTATAATAAGAACTGTCAAACTGCTTAAAACAGCCATCAACCGCAGACTATATCTCTTCCTTGTTAGCAAATGGTTTACCACCGAACCATTTTTTCAAGTTTGGAAATATAAAATATTCCAAGGGAACTGAATCAAGCGAATAAGGTGCATAATGAAGCAATTCGAACTTTAATTAATTAATTTTGATCATCACAATGGTGGATGTGTGAACTAGAGCATTGTCTTGATGAAACAACACTTTCTTTTTTGCCAAATGCGGTCCTTTTCCATAATTTAATCATCTAAACTCTGCAATAAATTTGCATAATCTTCGCCGCTGATGGCGTTTCTTTTCCAAAAAAGCAGACACCATGATTTTGTCTGCAGATGGAACCGTCTTCGCCTTCTTTGGACACAATTCCCCATTCCAGTCCACTGCTTTAACTGTTCCCTCTTTGCTTTTCCCGCTGTTTTTGCTCTATTGAAAGCAAGCGCGGCACCCATCTTGCGCATACCTCAACTACCTCAACAACTACCTCAGGCACCTTCAGCCGACGATCATCCAATAACATTTTGTGGATTTTCTTAACCATGTCTGACGTGGATACCTCAATTGGTGGACCACTAGGATGTTTGTCTTGTCTTGTCGTACGACGTCGTTTTTAAGCTCTGCTACCCAATATTTTACAGTCATAAACAAAGGAGCAGACTCTCCCAGAGTATAATCTGGTTTAACTGAGGCCTTTAATATACAAATATTGATTTACGGTGACCAATTTTATCCATGTTTACAAATTTACTGAGATCGTATACTTTTGATAGCTCAAATAAAAATACCAAACAACGTGGCTTAAAACATATATTTCATAAGGTTGCCAATTTTCACTATAATGATTTTTTTTTCAAACTACTGGCACCATCTATACGTTTTGACTAGTTTTGGGACCGTCCTCATAATAAATCCACTGTTGAAAAGATGTTCACACTGTGATAAATCTTTGGGGAGACTAAAGGAAAGAAGATCGACGAATGTCATCTTTTTGTGAGCTTCAAAGATGACTTCAGCAGCCCGATTCGCCTAAACCTACTTGCTGCCACGGTTGCCCTGCAAAGTATGTTCTAAGGGGGAATAACGACGGCCACAACAATTCTTTAAAGAAGCTAACACCTTTGCTTGAACCTTTGTGAACCAAACCAGACTAGAGCGATAATCTAAGTGCGATCATGCTTGTGGAAATGAGAATGAGAGCAGTTGCAGTATCATATGCATCTTGCATACGCTGAGAATGCCTTGATCGAAAAAAGCGAGATGTTACTACAGCCTTCTCAAAAATTGAGAAGAGGTCAAAAAAGTGGTTCAGGCTATGTACGAGGACCAAATCTAGTTATTTGTTTCAGGAATCAAACATTCTAATTGTAGTATTAGCTAAATTTAAAGTTTAAGTTGCGATTTCCATTCTATTCATCCCCTTTAACTTTCCTAGGAAAGTATTCGTTTTTGAATTGTAGTATGTTTTATAGTCTAGACTGTTTATGTTTTGAACTGTAAACATTTGGACAATTTTCCTATTATTTTTCACATTTCACCGTGGAATCGTTGCACAATATTTTGTTTAACAGTTAAAATAAAATAAAGAACCATTAAAAATTATAAAATTACAAATTCGTATTCAATATTTAAATAAAAGATATGTTTTTCAAATATACCTTCTTGTTTGTGTCATCGTTGGAGCATAGAAAATATTGGAAACTAAATTTCATACATCTGAAAAGAGAAAAGAAGTTCCAAATTAATATTTTTTTACCAATAAAAAGTTCTTAGCAGCAATAGAAAACAATAGAAAACCAGAAATCAACTCGTCTCACATTTAAGTGCAGTTTCGAAAAAATGTGGTATTTTTGAAAGCAATCATGATTTGATGGGGCAGGGATCTAAAATATCTATTAAAATTGAATTAACTGACTCTCTGGAAGTGCCAACATCTTCAGCAATGTTCCTAATTATTAACCAATGGTTTTTGACCGCTTAGTTTTCAACTCGTTCTTGACCTACTTGTCAAGTCTGTTCACTGAATGACTCCTGCAGCATCCTTGACTGAGATATCTGTCCCAGTGCTACCAGACAGCAAAAACATTGGAAATCATTCCATAAGAATAGTATCTTCATGAGTTCAACAAATGTTGTTATATACGAGGTGTATTCAAAAAATTAGGTGAATTTTCATTTTTCCCAAAAAAATTTGTATTTATTCATCAATTTCTGCTTTATCTCCTTCAAACTAGTCGCCTCATATATAATACACTTGTGCCAGCGTTTTTTCCAATCCTCGAAGCAGTTCTGATATGCACTTTTTGATATGTCTTTGAGCTCCCTCAGCGATTCGGCCGTCCTTTCATGGGCCCCTTCAATCTTGGGAACAGGAAAAAGTCGCAGGGGGTCTAAACCTGTGAATACGGTAGCTGAGGCATGATAACGTTTTTTTTTTTTTTTTTTTGAAAACAATCCTCTGACGAGGTTTATTAAAAATTCAGTACAATATATTTCAATATAATATTTGGCCTCAGCGCCAGAAGGCATTATTGAGGCATGCTGGCAACAAGTTTCACGTGTACGTTAACTACAATACATAATTTCAAGTAAAAAATATAACAAATGAGTTCTGTTAATTAATTAGTTGAGTTCATAATTTTTTGAAAACATTCTAATTACATAAGAAGCATCTGCAAATTTTGTTTTAGATAATCCTTCACATTCTTTTTAAATGTGGATATATTATTTACATTCTTGATGGTCATTGGTAAATTATTATATTCATAACTACCCAAATATTCTATACGCTCTTTGGTGGTCTCTAATCTGCACCTTACAACTTTCAAATTATTAAAATTTCTTGTGCGAAAATTAGTTTGATTCTGTGTAAATTCAATCATTCTGCATCCGATTTTATTTACAGATGTATATACATATATAACAAGCTGATGTAGATGTATTCCACGGATAGGCAATACAGGAACGTTTATATCCTCATAGAGCGATAAGGTTGGATATGAGATGGGTAAATCAAAAATATTTTTAAGTGCCTTATTCTGCATGCGCTGTAGACTTTTTAAAGCAACAGTATTTTTGTGACCATATACGATTGCCATATAATTTAAATGACTTTGAACGAGTGAGTTGAAAACAAGCAGCTTAGTTTTTCTATTCAATATGTATTTTAATTTATATAAAATGCCAATAGCAGGATCAATTTTCTTCTTAACATCGGTGATATGACTTTCCCAGGTTAAATTAGTTTGTAATGTCACACCCAGGTACTTCACTTCAGAAACTTCTGTGATTGCCATACCATCAACAAAAATACTGAAATTGTTTTCCATTCCATGCGAGCGTGGTCTAAATCGAACTAGTTTTGTTTTGGTTGCGTTAAGTACTAATTTGTTTATTCTCACAAACTCAAAAATTAACGACACATCTCTCTCCATCATAGTTTTTAAAGCTAGATCATATTTATATGGATAAAATAAACACATATCATCTGCAAACATATACAACCGACCATTCAACTTCAAATTAATTAAATCGTTTAAATAAATAGAAAACAGATGTGGTCTCAAGGCACTACCTTGTGGCACTTCTGATTTTACATGAACTAATTCACTCTTTGCCTTACAAATTTGTACATATTGTTTTCTGTCACATAAATAGCTTTTGAAGAGTTGTAATTCCTTGCCGACAATTCCATAATATGATAGTTTTTAAAGCAGTATATCATGATCCACAAGATCGAATGCTTTAGAAAAATCTAAAAACAAGCCTGTAACGCCATGAAAACCACTATCCAAACCATCACAAATAAAGTTCACCACATTGATCACAGCTTCTTCAGTTCCACATCCTTTTCTAAATCCAAACTGATATTTGTACATACATTCATTCTGATTTAAGTAATCTAACAACTTCTTATGCAATAATTTTTCAAAAATTTTATCTATTACAGACAAAATTGCAATAGGACGATACTCTTCCACAAACATAGCTTTCGAAATTTTCGGAATAGGAATAATTTTACTAATTTTAAGACTATCAGGATATTTTGCGCTTGCAATTATTCTATTAAATATGGTCATTAATATTGGAGACAAATAGTTACTACATCCAACTACTATTTTCTACTTAATACCATCATATCCCGGCGCAACATTAATCTTAAGGTTATTAATCACGTCAATAACCTCATTTTCATTAAATGAATCTAGCGAAAACTTGCTTGATTTCCTCCTCAAAGTCCTTAATATGTTGCAATTATCATCAACAAATATCATAATTTCTTGCTTCAAACTTTCCACAGACCGTACAAAATATTGATTTAAACGATCAGCTTTCTCCTGATCACAAACAACTCTTCGTCCATCTTCTGTAATAATCTGTATTTCCTTATTTGTATTACGTCCCAAAACCAAGATTTTTTCGGATCATTATTAACTTTATTCAGATTGTCAAAATAATAATTGTTCCTAGACTCCGCACTAGCTACCTTAATTACCTTACTAATTAATACCTTTTAACAGCTCATTATATTTCTTAGATAACAAATAATCTCTCACAAGCAAGAAAGAGTGAGCAGGTGCATTATCATGACGCAAAAGCCATGAATTTTTTTCCACAATTCCGGACGTTTTTTCGTTTAGCTTCACGCAAACGGCGCATAACTTCAAGGTAATACTTCTTATTTACCGCACGATCTTGTGGTAAGAACTCCTAATGTACTTCGCCATGGTAATCGAAGAAAACAGTGAGCAAAACCTTGACATTTGATAGAACTTGGCGTGCTTTTTTTGGTCTTAGCTCTCCTGGACTCTTCCATTGGGACGATTGGGCTTTGGTTTCGATATCACAACCATATCCGAATACCCATGATCCCTTTTAAGCAAATGTGGATCATCGCTGACGTCATTCAACAATTCCTGAGCGATGCTCATGCGACGTTGTTTTTGTCGAAATTCAGCAATTTTGGAACGAACTTCGCTGCCAAACGCTTCATGCCCAAAACTTGAGAAAAAATTGCATGGCATGAGCCAACCGATATGCCGATACCCTCAGCAACTTCTCTAATTGTGATTCGACGATTCTCCATAACAATTTTCTTCACTTTCTTAACCTTTTTAATTGGCTGTTGATGTGATGGGGCGTCCAGAGCGAGCGTCGTCAGTCACGTCTTCTCGACCTCCTGCGAAAAGCTTACCACTTGTAAACATTTTTTTGACTCAGAGTACTCTCACCGTATGTCACTGTCAACATTTAAAGCGTTTTCGAGCACTTAATTCCATTTTTACACAAAATTTGATGCGACTTCTTTGATTCATTTTTTTCGATAGTCGAAAATCGCCGAACACGCAAAACACTTGTCTTATTTATGCCCCTTACAAACAAACTAAACATGCTATGTAGATAAAACCGTCAACACATCTTCGAGACGAGTGCATCAATATAAAAAGATAATAATCGAAAGTCGAATGTGCGTAGCCCGTGAAATTTGAAAATTCGCCTTTTTTTGAACATACGTAGTATCAGCATATTTGTCGCTTCTTGAGAAGCTCTTTTTAAATACACCAAAAATACAGATGAAATTAACGTGTTATAACCGGTAGTCGTTGTATAAATATAAAACATTTTTGGTATTTTCTTTTTTTTTGTGTATTTAAATATATTTAAATTATTGTCCGTTAATAATAGAAATTGATTATGTGAATTCTGATTGAAAAAAGAAAATTGTCATGAAAAACTGATCTAAAGAGTTATCATTGCTTTAGAGGACATGGCAAAAAAGCAGTGA
>JAHXMU010026159.1:15188-43802 GCA_019455685.1 Philornis downsi
ACCATGGCTCACAAATGCTTATTTAACCCAATAATTTGTGTATTCATAGCTCATTCATTAAGTGAAAATGGACTGTTTTAATTTTTAGGTACTGAATTCGTGGCTTACTGCAGATCATTTCTGTTTTTCCACCGTTAGAACAGACCACATTCCTCGAGTGTTGTCATAGTGACAGTAAGCGTATTACACAATTCAAAAAGGTTTATTCCGGGCTAGAGATAATAATATCACAGGATTTACGTTACGTATTTAAAAGTTAAACTTTCTAAAAGGCTCTGGAGTCGCTGTAGTCAGGCTATATGACAATAATAAATTACCCACGTTGAAGCAGGAAAATAATGCGATTTCCTGGCATTGAAAAGAACAAGTGAGAAATTTTGTAGGGTTTCTTGATTTGTATTATTCTTTGTACGTAAAAGAATTATGAGATTAACTCTGATGTATGAAAGTTTGTAGGAATAACTTGAAAAAAGGTATCACAATAATAAAATGAATTGACTACTAAATAGATTTAAGAATTTCACCTTTTTTTTGTAAATGCTTACAGGCAAATTAATGAAAATATGCGAGATGTAAGATACGCATTGGATTTGCAATAAATATACTGGGTTTTAAATGTACTGGGTTTTAAACTATTAATCAAAAGCAGTAAAAAAATGTTGAATAGACGTTTGAGGAGGCCATAAATGTCAGTAGCAAAATTAAAGGGAAAGCGTTTTTTCTTTATCGAAATCCTAATGAAAGTGTCATTTCCGCATTACAGGAAATGAGATTGCACAAAACATCCTGATTAATCGGTTTGTGAAAGATAGATGAAGGCTAATACTTTAGAGAATGTTTTTTTTTTTCAATTTTTGAACAATAAATTAGTGGAAATCTTAAAAGGGAAATAACTTGTCACAAGTTCTGCAGGCTGACTTAGAGAAATCTTGATTCAGATTAGGTTAATTTAGAGTGACAGTCTGAATAGACAAACTCACTTAGAGTGTATAGTCCATTGTCGTACTACGAAACTAGAGATATGGATGACGTTGAACCATCCTGAGCGCCTCAAGAAGCTCTTAAGTCGAACAATATCTATACCGTCAAGATCTCCAAGGACCCTAAACAAATAAGAGCCCAGTGATGATCTCCGCCTGTTCGGCAGGGCGAGGCAATTGCAGAGAAGGTGTTCTATGGACTCCTCCTCCCCTTCATCCCCACAGCTCCTGCAGAAGTCACTAACCGCAACCTTCAGTCTCATTGCATGTCTTCCAATCAGACAGTGCTCCGTCATGATGGATACAAGCAATGAAACGTCGGGTCTTGGTAGCGACAGCAGTGTGTGTGTGAACGCTTTAAATATAAGCGAGGCCACGTCTGTCTAGATTAATTACATCTCCGGACAGACGCACACCTACAACAATATGCTACTAAATGTGCTCAATCTCGCAGTAGGAGCTCGCAAATGGCTAGAGGCATGTCCACGGACTCCAACTCGGCTGGAGTCTGTAAGGTTGTTCCTAGTCTAGCCCTAGTCCAGCTCGTCTGCACTGTAGTTCCCTAGTATGTCCCGACACCCACACAGGGTGAATGTTGAAATGCTGAGCCATCTCGTTAAGAGATCTGCGGCATTTCAGGGCTGATGTTAAGTTCAGGAACACAGAATCCAGCGATTTAATAACAGATTTGACTGTCAAATAATATGTTAATCCCCATCGTGGTGTGAACGGTATACCTCAGCCATTCCGCCATTTCCTTAATGGCCAAAATTTTGGCCTAATGAACACTACAGCGATCAGATAGTCTTCGCATCCCCAAAAACAGACGCCGTGATCTTACCTCCAGATAGAACCATCTTCGCCTCCTTTGGGCACGGTTATCCCATTCCAGTCTACGGCTTTAACTGTTGCTTTGTCTCAGGTATGAAGTGGTGGAAACATGTCTCATCCATGGTTATAAATCAAAGCAAAAATTCGGCTTTATTGCGGTGAAACATTGCCAAATACTCTACTGCAACATCTCCACGACGCTGTTTTTGCTTGTATTTGTATTTGTATTGTATTTGTATTGAAAGCAAGTGCGGCAATAATTTTGTGCACAGCTTTATCATCTTTAAATCTGCGAACAACATACGATGTATAGCACTTTTTGAAATGCCTATCATTTCGGTCAGCTCACACACCTTCAGCCGACGATCATTCGATACCATTCTGTGAATTTTTTAACCGTTTCTGACGTGGACACTTTAATTGGACGATTGTTCGTCTTGGCAGCTCGTACGGCCTTGTTTAAACTCTGCTAAACAACAGTTTGTAGTCATAAACGATGGAGCAGACTCTTCCAGAGTAGAATCTAGCTCGGATTTAATATTGGTTGGACTGAGGCCTTTCAAATGGGAATATTCAATTACATAACGTTGACCAAGTTTTTCCATGTTTACAAATTCACTGAGACCGTCTACTTTTCGTGGCTGAAATAAAAATACTAAACAACGTGGAGTTTTGAAACTTAAGACATGTGTTTTATAAGGTTGCCACTTTTCAGGAAAACCATTGTTTTCAAACTACTGACACTACTGACTCCATCTATATGTACGTCAAGTCGGTTAGTTTTGAGACTGTCCTCGTACGTTTAGGTGCTCTTTCTCTTTTCTTTTCGTATTGGTATTCTTCAAGGCCGAAAACTTGCAATGTCTTTCACCAAACACGTTATAAATAAATACAATATTTACTATTAGTAAAGTGTAGCATTTCGCACATTCCGTGGAATGAAAAACTATGTTCCGCCAGATCTTTTGTCTGAGATAAATAAGTAAATTCCCCATCGACACATTAAAACGTCACCGAATTAATGTAACGTTAGTAAAAATCTTAATCTCACTTTTGTAAACTCTTCTCTGACTATAACACAATATTTACATAGGATACGTGTGAGATCCTTGCAATGAGATTGACTATTCGTTTACTTACTTAAAACTGTTCAAAATTGTCTTAGATGTTTGGGGGGGGGAAGTGAGAGGTTCCGGTTGATTAGTTGTAAAAGCCATGTGCCATGTACTACAGCAAATCCCTATAACAAATGACCTGACATCTATATCACCCCCCTATCCTCCGTTTCTTGCAAAGCCTTGAGAAATATGGTATCCTCATGCAAAATACTATGAAAACCAAAGAAAAAAACAACTGTTGTTTCTTCGATTTAAATTACTCTTTCGGGCGAACGAGCACTACGGCAATCTGAAGAATTCTAGTTCTACTGTGGCACTCTAGTTTGTAGCAATTGAAATTTCCGGGCACTTCTCCTAAATGGAATGTAAACAAATTTTAATTAAGTATTCATTGTGTGTTTAATAAAGATTAAAGTAAGAAGTTATTAAAAATCTCTGGCAAACGATAGTTGCAAACCAAAGCCTCGAAGGAATGAAGAAACTCTCTCAAAGTGTGAACACTTTAAATTCAGGTAATGTTTTGTGGCTTCTGTTGGTCTCGAGTGGCACGTTCTCTCATTTCATGCCGGACTAAGAAATTACTAAAGTTTTTTTTTGTCCTTAGTTGAGAACGTTTTTGTATTTTCCATACTTTTTTTGCATTTAAAATTTTAATAGGTTTTATTATGAACTCGGCAAATGGGTTTCACTGTGATTTGGTGACATTCAAATGTTAAACATGATGCGGCAGATGGTGCTGGCACAAGGAAACCAACGAAACCCCACAATCGGTTAGCCGGAAATTGAAATTTGCTCTAGAATTTAGTTAGTAGGGGCAGATGTTAATTCTGCATTTCTGGGTTTTAAGCGAAATAGCAAATAATAGCTATAACAATTAAATAGCTGAACTGGAGTATGCAATATGAACAAGAAAAATCAGCGGAGTGTATTAAGAAAAAACAAATAAAATTCTTTACATCTCATCTCAGTCAGTCGGTAACTCAACAAGTAAATATGTGTTGGGTGGTTTTGCATGACAACTGACACCTCAAAGTTACTCAGGTGAACTGACTTACATATCCTTGTATCCGCACAAAGTGTCCTTTGTAGTTGATGCGCAAGTGAGCGGGCCGCCAGATGGGTTGTGACCAATCATTAGAATTTTGTTAAAAGTCCAAACTTACAATTTACTGTAGTATGAATAGATTTTTGATAAATCGACCAGTATGCCGATTTTCTTTCACAAAATTAAGTTTAGTAAGTCTGATGCGAGCAAAATTATGCTGATGGTATTATTAGGAATTTTTTACCAAACATTGTAATTGGAAATGTGTGATCAATGAACCTGATCAACCAAAATCCGGATCAACCAATTAACTGATTAATCATGCATTTGGGTTAATCAAATTTATGATTAACCGATTAATTGTTATTTCGATTATTCCAAACTCATGATTAATTTATCAATCGAATAGACGTAAAGGGTGTCCCAACAAGAACGCAAGATTTAAATTTGGCGCCATTCGAAGTGCCATTGTTTGACATTTGAACAATTGTTATTGTTTGCTAGTAGAATGTACGAGGTTAGTTAAAATGGAGCGCTACACGAATGAACAACGCATTCTCATTGTGAAATTTTTGTACCAAAATGGTGAAAGTTTTGCGGCTACAGTTCGCAAATTGCGATCAATTTGGGGTCACAATAATGCTCCAAAAGAATCAACTGTAAAGAGATTAATGGATAAAGTTTCCAAAACTGGGTTTGTTAGTGACCTTCGACCAGGTCGATCGACCGAAAATGTCGCAGCTGTACGTGACGATGCCACTCAAACTCTATCCACCTCAATTCGACACCGAGCTCAGCAAATTGGTGTCTCCAAATTCACTATGCAGAGAATTTTGACAAAGTTCAATTGACTCAGGAACTAAAGCCAGCTGATTATGGACAGCGAAGGGAGTTCGTTAATTGGGTATTGGAGAGGCAACATGAAAATGCTGATTTTGCCGATAAAATCATCTTCAGTGACGAGGCTCATTTCCATCCATCCATCTTGATGGCTTCGTCAATGGGCAGAATTGTCGTATTTGGGGTGAGGAAAATCCTCGAGTGATTCACGAGAAGCAAATGCATCCTCAACGTGTCACTGTGTGGTGTGGATTTTGGGCTGGAGGAATCATTGAACCTTTTTTTTATGAAAATGGGGCATGTCAAGTGCAAACAGTCAATGGTGTTTGGTTTCGTGATATTATAAGCACTTTTCTCGTGCCTAGAATTGAAAAAATGAATGTAGAGGGCATGTGGTTTCAACAAGACGGCGCCACATGTCATACAGCCAGAGAAACAATATCTGTGTTTTATTTAAAATTTAAATCTTGCTTTCTTGTTGGGACACCCTTTATAATCAAAACTTGAATACTTGAATATGCTGTATTCTACATATACATTTTATATTGTATTCCTCTTAAAAGGTTTTACAACATTTTTTGGTATATAAAGACATGCATTTCCTTATTTTTTATACACAAAATTCTTGACTTTTTAATAAATTATTCAAATCTGACTAAACAAAATAAAAATTATTTGATTAATCATAAATCCGAATAATCAAACTTTTCAGTCGGTTATTTGATAACCGGGAAATAATTGCACGCCTCCAATTTCAATACAATAAAATAAACAAAAAAAAACTAAATTCCCTTGCGTGTTACGAATGAGATATAGAAGAGCTTCTCACATTCAGTGAGCTTGCATGCATTCTGTATTTAGACTCACTCAACGGGACTTACAGATTAACGATGTTTTTGAAGCATTTACGAGACTTGCCGATTACTCACTCGACTCTTAGAAGTATTCTTCAGACACATCGAGGTGACCGCCGCTCAAATAATTATAGGCGGCTATACTCGTAAGCGGGATTGAACCTGCGATCACGTGATCATCAAGTAGAGTTTAATAAATCATACATAAAGCTATAATTTGATGAAACTTTTATTTCATTATAATACTGTTACCCTGCCATCATGTATGAAATATAATGTCATTTAAATGACCGCCTCTGGATTGGTTGCAGTGTGGATGCTTTTGAGGTAGAAATACGACCCAATGACATTTCCAGATCATAATACACTAAATGGTCAGTTTTTTCCCAGATGCAGTGGTTTTTCTACAATCACTTCTGGGTTCCCCGAGCCCCATATGCGATAATTTTGCTCGTTGACGTAACTACTGAGTGAGAAATGAGCTTCACAGCTGAAGAAATTTTTGTTTGATTGAAAGCACACGTTTGAATCACAAGTTTTGTGGTAAGTTTTAACTATTTTTACGCGTTCTTCGGTTGTTAAACGATCCATATTCGTAAATAGCAAACCTTTTACTAAATAGATAACACTTCAGATGACAGCTGACTGCCCTGCAAGACCGGTGGCTTTAAAATCACCAAATGAATAACCCTATATGTGAGTTCAATAGATCATTTGTATGGGAGGGCACAGTTAACTGATAGATTTTTTAAATTTTGCATAGGATTAGAGATTAAAACAATTGACAAAATTCCAATGTACGAATTAGAAGTTACTGGCGAGAAATTTAATTTCTGAAAATCGGTCAATTTGTATGGAGGTATCAGAAGGGGTTTGCCGATAAATGCCGTTTTCTATTCCCGAATACGACCTGAGAAAATATATGGCTGTGCTAAATTTTACTATAGTAAAAGTACTATAGTAATTTTACAGTAGTAAGAACTGCCAAACTCCTCAAAATAGCCACCAACCGCGGACTTCACCTCTTCATTGTTGGCAAATCTATTGTTAGCTGTTTCCACATGGCCAAATTCTTAATTCAAATCTACACTGTCAACAATTCCACCGTGTGAAGAAAACAATCGCCCTCAAACGCCCATGCGATAACACAGAAGTTGTATACCATCAGCAAAACGCCAGGACACGCGCATCGATAGTGGCTCGCTAGAAGCTCCGGGAGCTTGGTCGAGAGGTTCTTATGCATCCACTTTATAGTCCGCACGTAGCACCAAGTGATTACCGCTTGTCCCTGCCCATGGCGAATAATTTTACTGGTAAAAAATTGCCTCGAGAGAAGTTGATGAAAATCAACCATCAAAGATTTTTTTTTGAAATAAGGTCGAGGGTTTTTATGAGAGGCATAATGGAATCAAAATGGCAACAAGTTGTTGAACAACACGAAGCATCAGATCATTCTAACTATGCGAAATAAAGCCTTCAATCTAATACAAATATAGCCGATTTGTTTTTAATACTTTTTATATATGTATATAACCTCTAAGCAACCTATTTAGAGAAGGGATACTGAGGAACAGAAATATATGAGTAAATATTGGGTGTCCCAACAAGAACGCCAGATTTAAATTTTGAATAAAACACAGATATTAAAAAAAAAATTGTGAAACTTTATTATATCGTAAAGTAGACAGAATGAGGTTATGTATGGAACAACACATAGGGCAGATGTCCGCCGCGGCTTTGCTGGCACACACGCGATCTTTTAATGAAATTTTCAATGACCGTAATGCAGCGTCCAATTTCCTCTTTTAAGACTTGAGTCGTCGTCGGCTTATTCGCGTCAACCATCGACTTCAAAAAACCCCAAGGAAAAAAGTCTAATGGTATTAAATCGCACGATCTAGGCGGCCAAATCTGGTCTCCAAAACGCGAAATAACACGACCGGGAAATGACTGATGCAGCAATTGAATTGTTTCTCTGGCTGTATGACATGTGGGGCAGTCTTGTTGCAACCACATGCCCTCCACATTCATTTCTTCAATTCTAGGCACGAAAAAACTGGTTATCATTTCACGATACCGAACACCATTGACTGTCCTGCGTTCTTGTTGGGACACGCTTTATAAAACAGATGGATTTAAAAGATAATAACAGTTTCAATCTCAATAATTATGAATTAATCTAAATTTGGACCTTTTTTTAGATCAAATTGTAGCGGGTGAGAGGAATTATATAGTTGAAAGAAAAAACAAGTCTTGACGCTTTTGATTTAGTAAGTTCAGACTCTTCCAAGGCGGTGATACTGAGCACTGATCAGGCGACCGGAAATGTCAGTCAGGTAATCTGTCTTACATATACCTTCAACCAACTTGCTTTTGAATTGTTGCAAAATTGGCTGGACTCTCAGAAGATGTGTGTTAATTTGTTGATTCTGATCAACAAATGCTCTAAATTAATTAATAATACTTCAGTTACTAGAATGACAGATATGAATCCCGAAATACTCGTATATGTTTTAAACTAAGTAATTTGTGAGAGAGGTATGGGAACGGCATTAAATATATAAATTTGAGTGGGAGATTTCCGAAAGGGATTGGTACTGTAATCGTTTTTCTTACCCAGAACTATGTATGCAGAATTTAGTTGAATTGCTGCAACTGCTTCAGAGCTATGAAGATCAAAATATATGGGTTAAATCGGTCATATATATGGGAGGTACCAAAAGGTGGATTTTTCTCAAATTTTACTAGATACCGGGTCACCAATTTTTCGGTTTCAAATGTAAAGTTAAATAAAACACATATTAAGCTATGATTTGATGAAACTTTTTCATTCCATAATAATAATTGGACCTCGCCATTATGTGCGATATGTAATGTCATTCAAATGACCGCCTGTGGATTGGTTGCAGCAGTAGAACCTTTTGAGGTAATTTTTGAAAAAATACACTCCAACAAGCCATAATGTACACCAAAAAGTCACTTTTTCCGGATGCAATGGCTTTTCCACAATCACTTCTGGGTTCTCCGAACACCATGCGCGACAATTTTGCTTGTTGACGTAACCACCGAGTGAAAAATGAGCTTCATCGTTGACTAAAATTTTGTTCGATTGAAAGTACACGTTTGAATTACCACTTTTGTAATAAGTTTTTACTGTTTTTACGCGTTCTGTATTAAACGATCTGTATTCGTAAATGGCAAACCTTTCACTAAATACATAACACTTCGCATGGCAGGTACATGGTGGCGCACGAATCGTGCTATTGTGAACTGTCAATGGGGACCGTTATTTAAAGATGTTGAGTGGTTTTTCTGTCATCATCTATTATCTTCAAAACCAATTAGCTATATAAAATAAAAGTGATTTTTTTATACATTAAAAAAAAAGAAGCAAATAAATGAAATATTATACACTGATTAAAAAAAAAGTTATTTGAATTTCTTATTGTAGTGTTATTGGTACGCCACACTATATTTAATAGGTGAGAGCGTTGCCAGATCGGCGTTTTTGAAACCACTAAATGAATAACCCATACGTTTAAGTTACCGCAGTCTATGAATTAGAAGTTACAACGAGGAAAAACTACCTTCGAAAAATCTGTTAATTTGTAAGGATGAAACGAGTTACTCTACAAATTAACATGTTCCATAATTTTCTTTGTTGTTAGATGGTTGTAAACTTTTGAGTTCAATATATGCTAAATTCTTTTGTACTCAAATGCTATTTGTTAAATACTGTACAATTCAAATGTAGTTCCACAGATAACAATAATCAAAATTTGTGTATAAAAAGCACAGCCTTTCATTGACTTCGAATAATCAGAGAGCCCAAGTGTGGAAATACCCGGACTGGCCTCAAAATTAAAAAAAAACACCTAAAATTATAGTAAAACTCAAAAGTCTTTTATTCCATAAATTATTATAGCACCTACGGAGTAAAACTATTTGAGGTGAAACTATTTTCTACACTAAATTGATTTTTTGACATATCGTATATTAAGTGTAACTGCTCCAAAGTCAAAACTAAGGCAAATACCTGCTGTAGGATTCTTGACCGTTGATATAATTGGTTAAAAGTATTATAACTATATTGGGAAGACTTAAGGGTAGGTAAATTTAAGATACTGGGAAGCATACACAATATTTATTGGTTGGGCATCTAAGTTTCCGCTGTTTGCCAATAGATGACGCCAGCTGTAAGTGCTAGTCGATTTTGCCATAACCTAAACATCATGATCCAAGCTTGGACATATGGTAAATATACCGTCGGGACACAATAGTGATTTTCTTTTAACGTCATATTTTTTTTCGTTGTGTGAATATGTATGATTTTGTGCTAAATAATCACCATATGCGGAAAGTATTAATTTTCTTCTTCCAAGAGAAGAAAACGAGACTGAAGCTTTTTAAGAGCTTTAAAACGTTTACGGAGATACTGCTTTAAATAAAACAACGTGTCGAGAATGGTTCCGTGGCTTTAAAGACCGTAATTTTGATGTTGACGACCGTTGGCGTGAAGGAAAACGAAAACCCTTCGAAGACACTGAATTGACGGCATTGCTTGATCGCAATCCATGTCAAATGGAGGTAGACCTTGCTCCAGTATTAGGAGTTACCCGCCAAGCCATTTCCAAGCGATTGCATGCGTTGGGAATGATTCAAAAGCAAGGAACTTGGATTCCTTATGAGTTGAATTCCTTGAGTTGAAGGACGTTGGGCGTCGGTTTTTCACCTGTAAACAACGGCTTTAGTGAAAAAAAGATAGGGTTTTCTTTACCGTATTGTAACGGGTGATGAAAAATGGATTCACTACAGTAATTCAAAGAAACGCAAATCATGGGGGTGCCCGATCGTACTTCTACGTCTTCGCCTCAGCCGAATATTCACGCTGTGAAGGTTATTCTCTGTATTTGGGGGGCCAGGTCGTTGTTATTTATTACGAGCTGTTGAAACCAACCGACACCATCACGGGAGATCGGTATCAACTTCAATTAATGCGATTGAATCGATCCCTGCGCCAGAAATGCCCACAATACGCGGAGAGGCAATAAAAGGTGATTCTTTAGCATGACAACGCCCGGCTTCACATGGCCAAGCCCACTAAAGCCTACCTGGAAATGCTGAAATGGGAAGTCTTACCCCATTCTCCATGTTCTTCAGATATTGGGCCGTCCGATTATCACTTATCACTTGAGCAGCAGATCCACTCGTATGACGACATCAAGGAATTGCTAGATTCGTGGATAGCCTCAAAAGATGAACAGTTTTACCGTGACAGAATTTAAGCTTTGCCAGAAAGATGGGAAAAAGTAGTACCTAACGATGGGCAATACTTTCAATGAATCATTTGTAAACATGCGAGAACTTAGTTGCGCACCTAATAAACAGCAATAAAACATTTGATCTTGGGACAGGCAATATAAAAAAATAATACACTATGCGTACTTCTGAAAAGAATCCCATAACTCCCAAAAGGAAATTCAAAAACTATGCATACTCGTATATTATTAGGTATATTTAAAGCATATGCAGACTCAAGTATTTATTTTTATGGATATTTTGCTTTGAATTTCAATTTTTGTTCAAAAATTTCAAATTTATAGATGACTTCTTGGAGGTATTAAATGTTATGAAACCTTTTAGAATAATATACAAAACAACTTTCCCTGCATCTCATGAATGGGACATGGTAAAGCTTTTCACGTCCAGTCAATGTATACGTATTCTATTTTTAGACTCACTCAATCTACAATTTAATGGCGATTCCGAACTCCACAGTTTGAGAACCATTAACAAGACTTGTCGATTACATGACTATTTCAAGTGTTCGTCAGACACGTCGAGGTGACCGCCGCTTAAATAATAGTAGATCGACTGTATTCAAGGTTGAACCTGCGATCATGCGAACGATAGTCGCGTATTCTAACTATCGCGACACGGTTGGTTACAAATAAAATAATATATAATTTTAAGATTCCTCAACAACTTATTTCAGTACCGCTCGAAAAGTGCTGATATTTTTGACACAAAAACTTTACAAACTCAATCATTGTAAAAATTTTGGTTTTGGTTTTTATTTTTATTATTATTATTATGTATTTATGATTTGTTTTATTATTTTATTATTACATTTATTATTTAAATTTTATTATTACTATTTTTCACGATTTATCCACTGATCTGTTATGTAATTTATGTAATATATCAGTCGGACCCATCAATTAGTTAAAAAAAAATCTCGAAAAAGCCGGGAAAAAAAATAAAAAATGTTTTTTTTTCATTTTTTCAATTTTGTGTAAGAGATAACCTACACGAAAAACCGTATCGTTAATAACTTTTCGATCAATATTTCGATTGCATTACAATCATCTCAATCAAAGAGGAAAACGACTTTTGGCAATAAAAAAAAAGAAAACAATTTTCGAGATATCTCAATTAAGAGCCGGGTTACAGCAAATGATACGCTTAGACCGTCTTGTCTGAGAACATGATCTGGTCAATACAAGGTGGCGCTCCAATTGCAATACAACAAGAAATTCATATAACTTTTTTTTGTTTTTAATCAATGCATTTCATTTATTATTATTATTATTTTTTTATTGTATTGAAAATTCAATTTTATTTTATATAACTAATTGGTTTTGAAGATGACAGACCGTAAATGATGATAGACCGTATATGCGACACCTGTTTAGAAAATTGTTCATTCGGGATCGCCTCAATTATTGTTTAAATTGACTGCTTCAATTCAATCAAAACCCTTAGCTTCGTTTTGTGCACTTCGTGCTTTATATAACCCCATAAAAAACAAAATATGGTGTTGTCAAATCAGGTGACCTTGAGGTGACCAGCAGAAAATGGAGTTTCTGAATATTATTTTGTTTGAAAATTTTCGTTGGAGCTTCGTCGTAACTGGTCTGAATGACAACTCGCAAATATGAGTTGTCGAGAATAAAATAACGAGTTGCCTCTTTGGAACCCATGCACTTTAAATCATAAACCTCAATGTCATTTCTCCACCCAACAACCCTTTCATCTGTAGTGACTCTTCCCTGACTTTCTCTGATCGTCGCAATCCATAAAATTTTGTTCCAGGAAATCATCATCAAATTAATTTCGCATAATCATATTTCATCTTTAATGAAATTTAACTGAATAACTTCGTTGATTCCTTTCCATTTGCAGACAATTACAACTTATATACTATTAACTTTTGTGAATATTCTTCTCGGTAAGCAGTACTTTCTTGACTTAAAATTCTGTTTTTTAAATTTTCTTCGTATTTTTTATCTTAGAAAAAATGTTCACCCCCCAAAAAAAAGATGCAAAGTAACAGCACCTTGCTGGAACCAGATGCTGTTGAAACGGATACATCTTCGGCGCATCTTCGGTAAAAAAAAAACTTCCTTCAAAATCTTCAAAAAAAAAAGGTCTCCATTGACAGTAGACAGTAGCACTATTCATGCACCACCCTGTACTTCAAGTCAGTTTATATAATAAGATATTTTTTATAGAAAAAAATATGTATTTATTTGCTAGTTTTCAAAGGTCTTGTTTCGACTTTTGAAATGTGAAAATGCTGCCATTTTTATAAACCACAATTATGCAAATTTACCTGCATTGCCGTCTACATTGTTTCTAAAGGGTGGTGCATAAGTAACGTTAACGGCTACTATATTGAATGCGTTCTTATGCATCATTTAGTTTTAACTCGTGAACCAATGGCATCTTACATGGGAAAACATGTAACATATGTAAAATTTGTTGTAAAGACCGTCTAGACATCTCTAACTGCTGAGAGCGTCGTCTGCTGGACGTTTCGGGGTTTTCCTCAATAATTGCTTGCACTCGAGCAATGGTCACTTCATTTCGAACTGCACGATGTCTTCCAGCACGCGGAAGCTCACTGACAGCCCCTTGTTGCCCAAAACGTTGAAACAATCGGTAAATTGTTGGAGCGCTAGGAGCATTTCGGACATGAAAGAAATTTCGATATGATCTGAATAGACTTCGATATGATCGTGTGCTGGCTTTCAAAGTAAAATTGAAGAACTTTGGTTCTTTGTTCTGTGCTGAACCTTTCCATCATAAATTTCCCAAGTATTATTTGGTTAACTCTGTCAAGAGACGAAAAAAAGACTTAAACAAAAATGTATTCATTGATCAAATCGTAACGTTGCTTATGCGCCCCACTCTATATTTTGATCAGTAAGAAAAATACAACTCAAAAAATTCGTTCCCTTAATGTACATCATTTTTTGCTTGCATTTTGGGAAACCTTTGGGTAATCGCCAAGTCGACCATGACCAAACATAAATTAGAGTTCTATTTTAACTTACAACACACGCTTGCTCAATGGCTCAAGTTTGAACGTTTGTTTTTTTTTTTGTCATCTCGTCTTGATGATTTTCGAGGGTAGTTTGCTAAAAACCTTAACCTTTTATGACATGAAAATTTTAGTGACATTATAGTCTACAATGTGTAAAACTTCTTAAGGCAGATTACATAGCCGTCTATGGGTCTGTGTGTGTGTGTGTTTGAGTGTATGTGTGAATGCAAATGTTTTCAACAAAACTGAATAGGAAGTTTCCCATACTAAAGTAGCAAAGAAAAACATTTCTATATACAGTGAATACACTGCGCCAATTTTCTCTTCTGGACTCCGCCATAAAGACAACTGGGGAAGACGAAAAAAAAGAAGATAATTCTCACAGTGATGAAAGAAATTCATAATAATAACAAAAACATTTTGAAAGTTTTCCTTAAGTATTCGTGAAAAATAACTTTAACGCCTCTCACAAAACTTACTTTATTTTTTATTTCTACGCCCGAGTTTCCCAAACGTCTGCTCTTCTAACTATGTTTTAGTCAGGAAGTGATAGTGAAGGAGAGTAGATTGAGGTAGAATGTAGTGCAAGTACTTTTGCATAATTTACAATTATATCAAATTATAGTGAAATGTCGGTTGTGAGTTGGAGTTATTAGCACTTTCCTCACCTCTGTCTCCCCTTCCCTGCGTTTATATTCCCATTTCCATTCATAGCATTTGAAAGTGTAACAGCTATTGCATAATGGATGTGGTTGTTGAAGCATTTGCCAAAGTGCACTGTAAATATTGAGTCATTTATTTAATGTTTAAGCGATGAGAGAAGTGTTATTCCATTTAATCGAATACTATATGTGGTGGTTGCAGTCGACATGAGTTGAGCAAATAAGTTATTGCCATTAAACTGCTAAATTTCCTCGGGGACTAATGCTAAAGTGCGAGTTTGCAGTGGTGCACTGGAGCGTATGAGTGATGTTAAATGTGAATAGCAAATGGAGGCGGCTTTGCATAGCCAAAAGTTGCAGCAATAATGCGCTAAATTGGCGTTGCAAAATGCTAGAAAATGCTAAAATAGTAAAGTTAAATAAAATACACATAAATCTATCATTTTGATGAAACTTATATTTCATTATAATGCCTGGACGATGCCATTATGTACGAAATACAATATCATTTAAAAAACGGTCTCTCGATTTGTTGCAGCAGTGGATGTTTTTTTGAGTTAGTTTTTGATTACTTTTTCTCATATTTCGGACTATATTTCGGCTTTAACTTGACGAATGATGGTTTCCAAATGCCTAAACGTTTGGGGATTATCCGCATAAACACGGTCTTTGCCCCGTAGCCCCGCAAAAAAAAAAGATCTAGTGGCAATAAATCGGATGATTTTGGCTGCCAAGCGACGTAACCAAAACGTGAAATTACGCTTTCTTGAAACTTTTCATGCAACAAAGCCAAAATCGGTCGTATCGTGCGGTTTGTGGCATCGTCTTGTTGCAACCGCATATCGGCCAGTTCATAATCTTCAATTGCGGCCTAAAAAAAAAAGTCGGTTATCATACGACCATATCCCTCTGAACACTTTCACTAACAGAAGCGATATTTTCGGCAATGCTTACATTCCTATGATGTCCATGTCTGACCACATTTGTAACGCTTCCAGTCTCTTCAAATTTCTATATAATCTTGTCATTTCCTTGCAGAAAACGTCGATTATGACAACTATAATCAGCCGGTAATGCACGAAAGTGCCCACGTTTGAATTGCAACTATTGTAAGTTTTAACTATTTTCACTCGTTTTTCAATTATTAAAAGATCCATATTCGTAAATGGTAAACATTTCGCCAAATAAACAACACTTCAGATGACAGGTATTGAACACATGACAGCCATGCTAGACCGTCGGCTTTAAAACGACTAAATAGATAACCCTGTATAACAAAAATCAAGTGACTTTGTTTTTCTAAGTTCTATTTTGTTCTACGGAAAACTTAATAGTCTTCAGCCAGCACAGAAAGTTCAAACAGACAGCAGTGTGGACACTGCTAAACAGATTCTGACTTTCTGGACTTCAAAAAAAAAAAACAACAACAACAACAACAACAACAACAATTTGTTTGCAATGTCACAGATTTTTATACTGAAATCGATTTGTTCGAACTGTATTACAATTACAATGAATTATGAATTTGAAAATGAAATATTTATAAACAGAGCTAGAAGTAATAAGTTTCCCATTTTTATGAATTCTCGATTTGATGGGAACGCTTTATGTATGTTCTAGCGACAAAATGAAGCTTCTATCTGACTACATGAAGAGTTTCCAATCTTCCAATAACTGTTATGCTAAATAACAAAACTGATGTCTAACTTACGTTACTTGCTACAATACTTCACAAGTTTTCACCTCTTTTTTGATCAACTTTTGAACGAGCAATGTTCTCAAGCGGAAATAAAATTGAATTATAAATATTAACACTATAATATAATATTTGTCTTCTATTTTTGCTTCACGAGTGTTGCATTATAATTTCGCAAACCTTGAGCAGATACAAATAATATTTTGAAACGGAATTACACATGATTATCACACAGAACAAATCGATTCCAACCTAATTAAGATGAATAGGAATCAAATATCCTGTGAACACTGAACTGCAAAAAATATGTCTGCGGATAATTTTAATTAATTTAATTGTGAAATATTAATTGAAAAATATGTGAACAAACTGAAAATAAAACTCTTACCTTGGATAAATTTGCAATATTTCACAAAAAAAAAAAAAAAAAAAAAAATCGAACCGGAAACTGGAAACTGAAAATGTTTCAATACAGAAAGGACTCAGTATTTTGAGGGAGTAACTTTTTAAATCTTCACACGAAGGAATGAAGGTATATATCAAATGACACAGTAAAAATATAATAATCAGAAGAAAGCTCTTAAAGCATATTTTGACCAAATAGGTTTCATGACCTTTTAAATTGCCTGATTGTAGCAGCGGATCATAATTGGGTACCTGCAATATAAATTGACCAATTTTTTATGACTTTTTAAGTCGATTCAATGATATTCATCTGCCTATTTGACTGACTGGCTGCCTAGAAGACACAATAACCTTCGCAGGAATTTACTAAACTCATCATAGCCTATTATTTTGCCTGATCATAGCAGCAGATTATAAGTGGGTATATCCAATCTAAATTGATCCATTTTGTGAAATTATATTTCTTCCTTGTCATCGGTCGTAGTGGCTTAAATTTTTGGTGGGATAAAAAAAATCGATCAATTAACCATGCCTCTTCTGGTACCGATAAAAACCGGTTTAACCCACATGTTCGTAAGTTTATTTAGCTGCTATAAATTTGCTCAACCTTGGCACATTTTCATCACTTGCCAATTTAAAGGCCCAGAGCTGAAGCGGAACGCACTGTCACAACTATTCCGTCAGATTTTCGGAAATTTTGCATTTCCTCTATAACCTGTAACTAGTAGGCTGCAGTAGCCTATATTTTTGTATATATGGATTTATGATTGCCTATAGATTTAAAAAAAAAATTCAACAAAAAAGAAAAAAAAAACACGCCCCTTCTGATACCTCGCTACAAATGGCCACCTTAATACATATATTCTTGTCTTCATATCTCGTAAGAGCTTATACTAAATACTGTCGAATTTGATACAAATTATTCTTTCTTCTCCTTAGGCGACAACTGGAAGAGACATCCTTATCTATTATACGCCGCCTGTAGAAAATAATTCCAAGCGCTTCAATCTTCTGCGCGTCTCCTCCAATTCGTCACACCAAGTTTCGATAGTATTTCAAAAGCCTGGTCATTCCAACGGAATTTTGATCGCCCTCTTCTGCGCCGTTCATCGAATGCGTTTTCAAAAACTTTCCATGCCGGAGCATTTGGGTCCATCCGCACAATATGACCCAGCCAATGCGATTGCTGTATATACAAATTATACAAATTAAACGTAGCCAAATTTAGCTCTGAGAATGAAAGTAAACTGCACAGTCACACCCTCTCTCTCATATCTCATATAAATATTTACCGATTTTGCGAAATTCAATATTTTCTCCGTAATTTCATAGGTTCTTCTTGACTTAGAATTTTCTGCAAGGCTTGAGAAAAATTGGTCAACAATTTACATCGCTTCTGGTACCTCCAATACCGAATTATCCCACATATTCTTAGCTCCATATCTTTCTAGTAGTTGTACCGAATTCAATTATTATAACGCTTTCTAAAATTTCAAAAAATTAAACCCATAAACCCGTCCAAAGTTGTATATTCGCACTCCTAAATCATTTCATTCAGTTGCTCTAAATCCAGTATAATTTAGCATGCATTTTTTAAGTTTAATTCCCCCATATTTTCCAAGTGGAGGTCTTCAGAATGTTGTCATATTGTTTCATTTATGAGGGCGGTCGCAAAACTAGTTGACCTGGTGTCAGTAGCTTAAACAAAAAAATATATATTTTGGTGAAAAGTGGCAGCCTTATAAAACATATGTTTTAAGTTTCAAGGCGTCGCGTATCTGTATTTGAGCCATCAAAAGTTAACGATCCCTGTGAATATGTAAACATGGAAAAAAATGGGTCACCGTTATGTAATTCAATATTTCCATTTGAAAGGTCTCAGTCCAACCAATATTAAAGCCGAGCTATATTCTGCTTTGAGGGAGTCAGCCTCTTCATTTGTGACTGTAAAATATCGGATAGCAGAGTTTAAGCGCGGCCGTATGAGCTGCCAAGACGAATTGAGGTGTCCATGCCAGACACGTTTAAGAAATCCAGAAAATGATAGCTGAAGTGATAGGCATTTCAAAAAGTGTTATACATCGTATATTGACTGAAGATTTGAAGATAAGAAAGCTATGCGCAAGATGGGTGCCGCGCTTACTTTCAATAGAACAAAAACAGCGTCGTGAAGATGTTTCAGTAGAGTGTTTGGCGATGTTTCACCGCAATAAGGCCGAATTTTTGTGTTGATTTATAACCACGGAAGAGATATAGGTTACAACTTCAAACCTGAGACAAAGCAACAGTCAAAGCAGTGGACTGAAATGGCAGAATCGTGTGCAAAGAACACGGTTCCATCTGCAGGTAAGGTCATAGCGTCTGTTTTTTTTTTTTTTTTTTGATGTGCATGAGATTATTTTTATTGATTTTCTACAGAAAGAAACAAAAAAAAATTATTCCAGCGTTCAGGTGATGAAATTATGGAAATAGGCCACAAAAGAAAATCTTGTTTCATCAAGACATTGCTTCAGTTCACACATCTACTCTTGCGATGGCCAAAATTAGTGATTAAAAATTCGAATTGCTTCATCACGCACCTTATTCGCCTGATTTATCATTCTCGGACCATTTTCTATTTCCAAACTTGAAAAAATGGCTTTGTGACAAAAGATTTGCCAATAATGAAGAAGTGGAGTCTGCGGTTGGTGGCTGTTCTAAGAAGTTTGACAGTTCTTCCTATAAACAGGGTATAGAAGCTATTGAATATCGCTGAAGAAAGTGTATCGAGCTTAAAGGAGATTATGTTGAAAAATAAAGAACATTTTTCGCAACTTTTTTGTGTCTTCTTTGCCAGATCGGCTAGTTGTGGGGCCGCCCTTTTAGGTATAAAATGATACTCCTCATTGATTTATATTGAAATTAAAAAATTACTAAAACATACTTATTAATAAATCTTCGACTATCGCTATAATTGAAGCAAAAAAAAAAAAAAAAACAATTCTTACTCTTGCAATTGAGGAATAGCATACCTTTTGCCAAAACTTAATCAAATATATTACAATGAGCAAAGGTCTTCTGTAATTTAAGGTAATTGTAGTTTTACTCGTAATCATCCCTAAAATCCTCTCCGTTTAATTAACCTAATGCAAACGTTTATCACGCAAGCAAATAAACGTTCCCTGACAAAACGGCATTTTTAACAAATGACCCACAGAAAACTCATAAAACACACTTTTTCCACTTTCAATTTGAATTATTGCGTATTAAAGAAATTTTCACTTTTTTTTATAAGAATTACACCCAAAAGAATAAATAAAAGGCGCCAAAGGATGAGGCAAATAAAGCGACAAAGCATATCTACAAATCGCTCTTTCGAAAAGTAACAATTGCGTTTTCCTTAGGCCACCACAACTCAGCACTTGAATAATTCACAAACGGGAAGTACCATCAAGCATAGTGTGAAAGGGAGGAAACCTCCCATCCTACAGAACAAGAAAACAGACATAAGTTTAGGCTAAAATGGTTTTTATGTTGTGGAAACATTTGCCAAAAATTGCCTCACAAATCTTTTGTGAGTTGTGTCTTGATGATACCCGTTCCGCTTGTGTTTGTCTGTGGATGCCAAACCGATTCGTTGGCTGTGAACCAATAAAAGCATCCAATAAAAGGCATGAAACATCCGCAGATGGAAGAGGAGCGAAATACAGCCAGCCAGTTTGTACCAAAGAAGAATTCAAGAATTCAATTATTAGAAAATATTTGAAGAAGCCCAATACGGAAACACAGGTTGTTGAAACTTTGAAATACTTGCAAGCTGAAATACAGGGTGGCGCACCAATTGTGCTACAATAAAAAAATCAATTTCATTTATTTGTTTTTTTATTGCATCGAAAATTTAATTTTATTTTATATAGGTATATAACTTAATGATTTTGAAGATGCTCTATGCTCATTCACGCATATGTGATACCTGGTCAGAACCAAACCGAAAGAATATGACGTCAAAAGAAAATCACTATTGTGTCGAGATGGTATGTTTACCACATGCCCAAGTTCATGCTCATGACTGGCTCATGACGTTTAGGTTGTGGCAGAATCGACTAGCACTTACAGTTAGCGCTGTCTATTGGCAAACAGCGGGAACTTAGTTGTGCACCTAATACTATTTCAATTCACAAGTTCACAAATATATTAGTGAAAATATTACGACGGAAATGTGGCAATTTCAGTGCTGGAAACCAACAAAAAAAAAAAAAGTTTAGTTTCCTAGCGAGAAGTTAGCATAGTTCCAACCTTTATGATGAAAATATATATAGGAAAGCTTGCTCATCCCATCCATGTCACTTAAATGTGGTACTTTGCATCTCCCATTCTGATGATCGAATGGCGAAATTATTTGGCTATGAGATAAAGCTCATTAGCTCAATCCCTTTAAACTGCATCCAAATTAAACAGTATCTCCTTCCGAATCTCATTGATTCCAAACCTCTGGTATCGGATATTCCTAGATCTGCTCTGGTTTGTTCCTGATTCGTGATACTGCTTATTGATTGGCAATGTCAGGTTTCTGCTCCGACACTACCTGTGATAGCAGAGAATCTGCCACCTTTCTGTGCATATTGAGTTGCGAAATCACCTTTTAATATACGCTGAATATAATATATGAAAAATCAAACTATTAAAATATTAAGTTCATGTGTTTCTACAGTCTAAATTGTCCTTAGAAGAAATTTGTGCGGTTCGAAAAAAAATGTACTTCCGTGCTTACTATCAAACTAAGTCAGGCAGATTACATAGATCTTAAGGTAATTTGTACTTGTTCTTCCTGCCCTTTGAACTTATTTTCTTCCGTCATCGTTCCAAGGGAAAATGAAAACGAGAAAAATAAGCAAATTAGTACTGGGAATATGAAATTAATTATGCAAATTGTGCAAGCATTGCAACGTAACAGATCTCATCAGATTAGTCTTTAATATTTACGAGATCCGTTTCTGTGGCAGAAACAAAGTTAAGCTACCTCTTTAGCTGTAAGGTAGAACCCCGGTTGTTCTTCCGTAAAGTTACGTTAAAGGACGTAGCGCCAAACATATGTATTCCTCATCATCGTCAAAATTATCGTTCATTATCTTTCTCACTAATAGAGAAATAACAACAGGACATGCTACGGTTGTGTACTGTTTAAAAGTGAATAGTTTTTCAACTTTTAACGCAGTGTAGGTACAAATCAGTGTCACATTAAGGTTTTGCAGACTACTGTGAGAGGAGATATAGGTCCTGAATGCATTCACGGACAAGGCCGGTCCCAAAACTAGCCGACCTAAAGAAAACACAAATAAGTTGGGAAACATTTCTTTATTTCTCAACATAATCTCCTTTCCGCTCGATTCACTTTTACCAGCGATATTCAATAGCTTCTGTACCCTGTTTTTTATAGGAACTGTCAAACTCCTTAAAATATAAATCCACTACAGGCTCCACTCCTTTATTGTTGGCAAATCTTTTGCCAACGAACCATTTTTTCAAGCTTTGAAAGTGGAAAATAGTCTGAGGGTGCTAAATCTAAAGAATAAGGTGGGTGATGAAGCAATTCTCACATTCATTCGTTAATTTTACAGCATTGTCTTGATGAAACAACACTTTCTTTTTCGCCAAATGCGTCCTGTTTTCTATAATTTTATCATCTAAACACTGCAATAAATTAGCATAACATTCGCCGCTAAAGGTTTTTTCTTTCTGAAGATAATCAATAAAAATAATCCTATGTGCATCCCAAAAAACAGACGCCATGACCTTGCCTGCAGGTGGTCCCGTCTTCGCCTTTTTTGGACACGATTCTCCCATTCCAGTCCACTGCCGTAACTGTTCCTTCATCTCAGATATAATCAGGTGTAATGTGATCGACGCAAAAGTTCGGCTTTATTGCGGTGAAACATTGCCAAGCACTCTACTAAAACATCTTCACGACGTTGTTTTTGCTGTATTGAAAGCAAGCGCGGCATCCATCTTGCGTACAGCCTTCTCATCTTCAAATCTTCGATCAGTATATGCTGTATAGCACTTTTTGAAATGCCTATCATTTCAAGTAGCTCTCGCACCTTCAGCCGTCGATCATCCAATACCATTTTGTTGATTTTCTTAAGCGTGTCTGGCGTGGACACCTCAATTGATCGACCACTATGGTGATCTTCCTGGCACAGCTCGTATGGCCACGCTACACTCTGCTACGCAATATTTTACAGTCGTAAATGAAGGAGCAGACTCCCCCAGAATAGAATCTAGCTCGGCTTTAATGTTGGTTGGACTGACACCTTTCAAATGGAAATATTCAAGTACATAACGGTGACCAATTTTTCACTGAGATCGTTAACTTTTGATGGTTCAAGTCAAAATACTAAACAACGTGGTGCCTTGGAGCTTAAAATATATGTTTTACAAGGTTGCCACTTTTCACTAAAATAATTTTTTTTCGTACTACTGACACCATCTATACGTCAGGCGGCTAGCTTTGGGATCCTCTTTGTAATGCAGAATAAACGGACTGCATTTGTTTTTCTAATAATTTTCGTTATTGAGGTTCAACTTATATTTCCAAATGATTGAATACAATAACAATGCCATTAATTGATACTTCAACACTCTATCAATTCATGACAATTAACTATCTTCTGGTACCTGCAATAATTCACACTTAATTCGTAGGTTGAATATTAACGTTATTGTTCAGGTGCTGCCAACGTAAAGGAAGGAGCAAGAAAGGTTAAAAAAGTGTATTTAAATATTATAGACTTCTGCAAGCATCTCATTTTAAATACATTTTAAGTCCATCCATTGCAGCGGCCACAAAAACTAAGTCCGGAGAATGTAAGGATAAAATATACAGAAGGTGGAAAGTGGATGTCGGAACTCAAACGACGCGGAAAAGAGTTGACTGGAAGAAAGTTAAATATTTTTCTCTTTTTTCTTTGCAATGATACTTTTGGTTCCCTTCAAGTTTCGTTTTTCGTGTTCAGGTTAGGGTTAAACCGAAACTTAGTGATTTGTGCCACAAAAACAAATGGTAATAATGGTTTTCCGAAAGGAATGACCGAAAATAGACTTAAAAAAATGCTTTTGGTCCGCCCTGTGCTAACACAGGGCGAATAATTTGTTTGCAATCAATTTTTCCTAGATTGTATCTTATCTGATATGGTTACAAACGTATTCGATCTTAAAACCTTAAAATTGTTTAAAATTTGTTTATTGTTTTATCTCATCTTTCGACATTTTTTAGCCGGTAACTTCTTTATTGACAAAAAATTGACTACATATCTCCAACAGAAATATACGAATGCTATAAGGAGATATCCATTTAGTGGTTTCAAAACTACCGGTTCGTCAAAGCTGTTAAATACCTCTCATCTTAAATGTTATTTATTTAGTGAGATGTTTGCCATTTATAAATATGGATCGTTTAACAACATGAAGTCAAAAGAAAATCACAATTGTGTCGACGCAGTATGTTTACCATATGCCAAAGTTTGGCTGATGACTTTTAGGTTATGACAGAATCGACTAGCACTTACAGAGGCGCTATCTATTGACAAACAGCGGGAACTACAAAAGTGTTGATTTTCGTGCATTATGGAGTGATTATGGTCATCGTAATCGACCTACTGTGCAATTAATTGACAAGATTATACAGAAATTTGAAGAGTGCATCATCGCAATGTCCGCACTGCCGAAAATATCGCTTCTGTTAGTGAAAGTGGTGCAATCCGAATTTCAATTCAGGGCGCTATAACCGTATGAAAACCGACTTTTTGGCCTACAATTGAAGGCCATGAACTGGACGATATGTGATTTTAACAATACTGTGTCACGAGCCCCACAATACACGACCGATTTTCGTAAAGACCATGTTTACGCGGATAATTCCAAAACGTTGGAGCATTTGAAAACCAACATTCGTTAAGTTATCGTCGTAATACTGCCTGAAATGTGTGAAAAAGTGTTTGAAAATACCCTCGAAAGGATCCACTGCTGCAACCAATCCAGAGGCGGCCATTTAAAGCCTATTTTATATATAATGGCAAGGTCCAAATATTATAATACAATAAAAGTTTCATCGAAATCATAGCTTTATGTGTGATTTATTTAACTTTACTTTTGAAGCCGAAAAAGGGATAATCTGGTATTATGAATGAGAAGAGTTCATTTTTGGCACAACCATTTGCTACTATAGGGTCAAATCACAATCACTTATCACGTCATTAGACAAAGCTGGCCATGTAAGAACAACTTTCTAATACTTGGAGTAGACATACCTCTAGAAAGAAGTGGCCTCTTTTAGTACTTTTTTTACTGTTGTAGTTTTTAGTCGTCTTTTAGAAGCAAAGTACAAGGCTAACATATAAAAACGGAAAGGAATTTTTCAATTTTATATAGATTTGTACGAAGCCGCCTTCACTGCGGAATTATTTCTTAAAAAAAAACTGAAAAACAAGACTTTGATTCTGAAATAGAATAATTCAACGTATGATGCGTAATAAGATGGGCTTTTTTCTTTTGACACATTCACTTATCTGGCGACAAGTCGGCAAGTCGTCAACGTTATTGTGGAGGAATATCACCAAAAAATTTATATATATTTTTATAAGAACAAAACTAATCTCTGGAAAATTGGTCTTTTTCACTATTTTTCTATTTAGTCGTGAACTAGAAGCAATCACGAATGCAATTTATAGCTACGAGAAGAACCATTCCCAGTCTACATACGAGTATATATATTGGGTTGTTCGGAAAGTTTGTTCAGTTAATTAATCAGTTCACCATAAGTGACTTCTCATGACGTAGAGTTCCTTCAAACACTATCAAAACATTGTCCCACCCGTTCTCCAAACTGCCTACTATAGTTTACTTGTGTTCTCGATCTAGTCCTGAGTGGTTATACCGTTTAGAAAAAAATTTGTAAAAAAGTAGAAAAAATGGGAGAAACGAGGCGTTTCAAGCATATTATGCCGAATTATTTCCCAAAAGGATAAAACGGCTGCTAAAGCCAGACGAAAAATAAAGTCTGTTTATGAATAAAACGGACTATAAGAAAGAACTTGCCAAAAATGGTTTAAAAGATGTTCTACGGGCAACTTCTGGGCAATGGATGCTCACAAATCAGAACGACTAAAAGAAATTGTTTGCTAGGAGGTGAGAGATTTAATTACTGTTAATGCGCGTGCAACAGTTGGGGAAATAGCTGAAATAATAAAAAAAATCATCCTCAGCCTTTCACGGAGTCATAGAAAAGCTCGGATTTGAGAACAACCGCGACGTGTGGATATCTCACTCTCTCATCAAGGCCTCACACTGCCTTGCGGACCCGTCAGAAACTGTGAGAGCTTGGGTGAGAAGTCTTACCTCAGCCACTGTACTCCTCAGACCTCGCTCCTTCCGACTATCACCAATTTCGCAGCCTGATCAACCACTTGAGGGATTTGCATACCCATAACGACAAGGAAGTGAAAAATCGAATTGAACGTCCTTTTTCAGAAAAACTACGCGAGTTTTATGAGAGAGGAATTAAAAACCTACCAGAGAGGTGGGAAGAAGTTATTATAAAAAGAGGCAGATTATATAATAGATTAAAATAATTGTTTTTTGTCTATACATTTGTGAATAAATTTATTTTCGAAACCGAACAAACATTCTTTTAATTATAATAGCATTCTATAGCCGTGTTTCCGATCAAGTATAGGGCGTCGTCAAAAGAACGCAAGATTTAAATTTGGCGCCATTCGAAGTGTCATTGTTTGACATTTGAACAATTGTTATTGTTTGCTAGTAGAAGATACGAGGTTAGTAAAAATGGAGCACTACACGAATGAGCAACGCATTCTCATTGTGAAATTGTTTTACCAAAATGGTGAAAGTTTTGCGGCTACAGTTCGCAAATTACGATCAATTTGGGGTCACAATAATACTCCAAAAGAGTCAACTGTAAAGAGATTAATGGATAAATTTGCCAAATCTGGGTCTGTTAGTGATGTAAAGACAACAGCAACAGACTTCGGCCAGGTCGATCGACCGAAAATGTCGCAGCTGTACGTGATGATGCCACTCAAACTTCATCCACCTCAATTCGACACCGAGCTCAGCAAATTGGTGTCTCCAAACCCACTATGCAGCGAATTTTGACGAAAGATTTGCATCTTCATGCATACAAAGTTCAATTGACTTAGGAACTGAAACCAGCTGACCATGGACTGCGAAGGGAGTTCGTTAATTGGGTATTGGAGAGACAACATGAAAATGCTGATTTTACCGATAAAATCACCTTCAGTGATGAGGCCCATTTCCATTTTGATGGCTTCGACAATAGGCAGAATTGTCGAATTTGGAGTGAGGAAAATGCTCGAATGATTCACGAGAAGCAAATGCATCCTCAACGTGTCACTGTGTGGTGTGGATTTTAGGCTGGAGGAATCATTGGACCTTTTTTATGAAAATGAGGCATGTCAAGCGCAAACAGTCAATGGTGTTCGGTATCATGAAATGATAACCAGTTTTTTCGTGCCTAGATTTGAAGAAATGAATGTGGAGGGCATGTGGTTTCAACAAGACGGCGCCACATGTCATACAGCCAGAGAAGGAATTAAATTGCTGCATCAGTCATTTAAATCTTGCGTTCTTGTTGGGACACCCTTTACTTTTGAATTTTGAGCAATTCAAATGCACACTCAGTTGATCGATGATACACAATTTCCTATTAGACTTCAGTAACTTTAAACCTTTATTCAATAAATAACATTTCAACAGTTAAGGCTACCAGAAACTAGCTTGACAAATCTCATAACAGAAGACTTTTAAGACTTATTCGCATTTAACGCAAAACACTTGTCTTATTTTTGTGGTCACAACCCGTAACAGCCTAACTCGAGTTAGGACACAATTGAGTTATTAGCACCATCGTATTCAGCGTATCTAAATTTATTTGCTCTAAATTTTCCATGTTTGTATCTCTTCTAGGAAGGCAATTAATTCTAAAAAACCTAATAGCTTAAGTTATTTTTCTAAATGGCTGTTTTGGCATAACTGCCTAAGTCAATTTAGTATTACAACAAATATAAACATTATTTTTTCATCATTGCCTAAATCAACTTAAGTCATCAATCCAAAAAAATAAAGAAACGATTTTATTTTCCCAACTTGAGTTAAGCTCTTATTCCGATTTACAATTTCGTTTTTTGATAAACATAAATTGAGTTGAACTTAAACTTAAAGTATTTTATTTAATCTGGAATAATAGCCTAACTCAACTTGAACTTTTTGACTTTCTTTCGTTCAACAATTCATAAGAGCCTAAGTGTCTTTTTCGATAATATCTTTTGACTGCGAGAATAAACAAATATTTTTTGTTAACAACTAAGTAAAGAAATTCGTTTCCTTGGAATCTGTAGCAAAGTTTTCCAAAAAACACCTTCTCCTGATTTTCAGTGAAGATTCAAAACTTTAAACTCCTGTACTGAAAATATTGAAAAACAGACTTAGGCTGTTATGGGTTGTGACCACAGATTTATGCCTCTCACAAACAAACTAAACATGCTAAATGGATAAAACCGTCAACATATTTTCGAGACGATTGTACCAACATAAAGAAAAGAATAATAATCGAAAGTCGAATGTACATAGCCCACAAAATTTGAAAGTTTGCCTTATTTTTTGAATACACCTCGTACATGCCATCTCGGTTGCAAATGTTTTGACCACTACTGTATGTATACATACATTTAAATTGATTTAAGATAATTTAGATACTCAGGAATGTATTGCTGTGTAATACGAAATTTTGACCTTAAAGGCTTAGTGTTACTGTTTTCATAAAATAAAATAATAATAAAAA
>JAHXMU010026160.1:0-12191 GCA_019455685.1 Philornis downsi
CCGCGCTTGCTATCAATAGAGCGAGAAGATGTTTCAGTAGAGTGTTTGGCGATGTTTCACCGCAATAACCATGCATGAAATATGGGTCTACCACTTCACACCTGAGACGAAGCAACCGTGAAAGCAGTCGAACATTGGAGAATCGTGTCCAAACTGCAGTCAAGGTTATGGCGTCTGTTTTTTGGGGTACGCATGGGACTATTTTTATTGATTATTCTCAAAAAGGAAAATTCATCAACGTTGAAAACAATGTTAATTTGGAAAAAAAGAAATTTGTTTGACTAAAAAAAATTTAATTCCATATAATAGCATTTATGGTAAAGTTAATTCGTTACATTTGATGAGGAAAAAAAATTTCAATTTACTAATAGGTTGCTCTGTAACGAGCAAATGTTATTTAATGGCTGATATTGAGTGGTTGTTCATTGATGTCCAGATCCATCCAGTAGCGATAAAACCGTTCCCATGTATGAAGGTAACAAAAAATTTAATTTCAGTTGATTGATTGATATAATAACATCATTTTTGCAAATTTCCTTCCATTATATAGGGTTATCCATTTAGTGGTTTCGAAACCGCCGGTCCAGTAAGGCTGTCAACTGCTAAATATCTGTCATCTAAAGTGTTATTTACATATATTTAGTGAAAGGTTTGCCATTTACGAATATGGATCGTTTAACAACCGAAGAACGCGTAAAAATAGTTAAAATTTACTACAAAAGCAGCGATTCAAAGGTGGGCTATAAATCGAGCAAAATTTTCTTCAGTGATGAAGCTTATTTCTCACTCGATGCTTACGTCAACAAGTGAAATTGCCGCATATGGGACTAAGAGAACCCAGAAAAGTGATTGTGGAAAAGGTGACGGTTTGGTGCTCATTATGGTCTGGAGGTGTCTTTGGGATGCGTTTTTTTTATTGAAAACTAGCTCAAAAGGATCCACTGCTGCAACCAATCCAGAGGTGGTCATTTGAATGACATTGTATTTGGTACATAATGGGAAGGTCCAAGCATTATAATGAAATAAAAGTTTCATCGAAATCATAGCTTTATGTGAGTTTTATTGAATTTTTCGAAAAATTGATAATCCTATATTGAAAGATGCAAATTGCATAAAGCGATCATTTCACATTGTTCTTAAAGATCCAAAATACTGCAGCTTTATTTTGCATTGCTATTGTGGGAATTTCTTGCAATTTGCGCCTGAAAGTATGCAAGCATAGTTTTAGGCGCAACCATACACTGATCTTATGAGTCGCCCTGTGGTGTTGCTGAATTTTTTCGAGTTGCACCTTAAAGTATGTTAGCATACTTTTAGGCGTTCCGGTTTTCTGCGGTGCAAAAACGCGGAAAAATCAACGCACTACTCGATTCTGGTTGCCTGGTATTTCAGTGAACATTTTGTTTGGGACTGAACGAATGAAATCTCGAAATCGTTGGGTGGGATGGGTGTGTTGTGAGTGACAATGAAGAAAATTGAATGTCGTCACAGTGATTTAAGGGCGAATATTATGAAGGGTGAAGGAATTTTCTGCGAATTATTCACTTATTGGAACAGCGAACCTGGAATGTTTTCAGTGTATAAGGTAAGGAATAAGTTAGTCTCCACACAGGAACGCATGTTCACATCGTATTTTTATAGATATCTCTCAATTCTGCCAAGAACTATCAGCGTTGAAGCGGTTTTTGGGTTGTGACGATAACGTTAATGGCCTTGAAATGCTACTATGAACTATTATTCGAGCTTCATAAATATGATTCCTTATTACATCGTAATGCTATGCCAAGTAAGTTGCTAGTAAGCGGGTACGACTTAAAGAAAAATTAGAAATTTTTATCTATATATATCTATATATATATCATTAGCGGCTGTATTGAGTGAGTCATTTGTTCAGGGAAGAACAGAAATCCAACATAAAAGATCATCCAAAGATATTAAAAAAATTCGAAAGACGTGATCAGGAAGTAGTAGTAGTTTGGATAGTCATAGGTAAGTTTCATTTCTTTATCGACACTATTTTAGTAAATCTTCATGACACTTCACAAACCAGTAAAAAATCGATTAATTCTATCGAAATTAATCAATAGAACGGTTTTATACAAGTGATTACGGAGTAATGCTAAATTACTTCTTCTAAAAATATCAAAATCTTCCCTACGGGCATCTTTTTAATGATGTATCTCAGAATACTTTCCACGAAATAATGATGACATTGGTTTGTAATTTTATGATGTCGCCAGTCTTTTTAAATAATTCCATTTCAGTCCACCCATACATTACGAAGTGAATTGTAGGGGGAAACAACCTTGCAGCCAAAAAAAAAAAATCCGCTAGGTTGTGGAAAATATCCTGATACAGCGTTCATATTTGTCATGAAAATGCTATTCTTGAGGAAAGGCTTCTTCCATTTTTTGCTGGGAACATGACAGTTCTTACAGCTGCCTGTCTGTACCCACTGAATGTGTTCACAACGAAGTTTTGGGGTTGGAAATATGTTAATTATATTAACAACTGTATGGAATACCTTCCGAATAACAACTGCATTGAAACAATTCTCCCCATGTCAAGCTTTTTCAGTAATTAGGAGATGATGGAGATCAGGCATGTTTGAATATTCCTCCATTACTGTTCACTTACGCTTATGCGTTTTTATATAGAGAACATTTAATGATTTTACTTAATTTTCCAGAAAAACAAATCACTTTTTAAAAATTGGTGTAACTTGTCGGCAAAAGGCTCTGCTTCCTCTTATGGTGGAAACTTAATAAATTTGCTTAGAGTTTGTTTAGCATACAAATAATTCTTAAGACAGCAATACAATTACATTGCTCATGCTAGTGTCAGAAAATATATATTTCCCCCTTATTTGTCTATAATTTTTTAGTTTATTTGTTAATGATTTGTTAAATTAGACATTATCGAATAACTCCTTTTTTCGTTAAAAATGCCCGCAATTATGATGATTTCTTAAAACTTTTATGAATGCTTTGGTGCCAAATTTCAGCTTTAAAGCGGGGCGACATTCGGTGTGGGATTAACGGACACGTGAGCAGAACGAATGCATTTACTATCGTAAATGGTATTGTCGATATAATGGCAGTTGATGTAATACGACCATTTAGTAGCAACTAAGAATCGACTTCAATGCTTCAATATTTGTTATTATAGTTACTCATTTAGTGGTTTAAAAATCGCCCGACTGGCAAGGCTGCCAGCTGTTAAATACATGTCATCTGAACTGTTATTTATTTAACAAAAGCTTTCCATGTACGTTTAACATCCGAAGAAAGCGTAAAATAGTTTAAATTTCCTACAAAAGTGGTGATTTAAACGTGAGATTTTAATCAAACAAAATTTTCTTCAGCGATGAAGCTCATTTTTCACTCGGAGGTGTCATTGGGCCATATTTTTTCGAAAACTACCTCAAAAGGATCCACTGCTGTAAGCAATCCAGAGGCAGTCATTTAATTGGCAATGTATTTTGTACATACTGGTAAGATCCAAGCATTATAATGAAATAAAGGTTTCATCGAAATCATATAGCTTTATGTGTATTTTATTTAAGTTTACTTGAAGCCGAAAAATGGATAACCCATTATTGTCCAACTGTAGTTTTTGAAATAATTAATTTACATTTTCGTTAATAATCCTAATATTGACAACTAAATTAAAGCACAAAACGTCATTTGGTACTCTTTATATTATTTTGTTTCGAACAAAAATGTTTCTGAAATTGAAATAGAACCCATTTTTGGGCAGAAGCTAGTAATTAAATTTTATCTAATAATTTAGATAAATTCCTGAAAATTTGTTTTAATCTACTGCCAACTTGTGAGATCCTTAAATCTAGTTTTGCAACTGAAGAGGTCTCATTGGTGTGAGTTAGAATGGATCTATAGCACATCTCCAACTCACAATTTTCAACGTTTTCTTGCCTACCATCTCTATAATAATCATCACTATAGAAGTTTATATAAAATAAGACAAACAAAAACCAATTCCCCTGTAACCCATGAATGGTATATCGCAGTCAGAAATCGTATACTCCATGAAAGAGATCTATTTCTTATCGATGATTCGATTAAATACAATATAAAATGGTTCTATCTACCTGTGGTAGAACCCACAAATATTACCATGGTACTTACCCATGGTCGGCCACATAGATGAACAAATTTTTGGTGTCTAGATAGGATTTGTAAAAGTTTAATCGCCAAAAATTCAGAAATCTGCTGTTTTCTGAAATCTTGGCAGCAATAACTTCGAGATAGCCAATTTAAAATGTCCGGAATAAATCAAATATATCTGATATCGGAATATGGAAATCAAAAACTATAAGAAACAATATTCAAAGTTGTGGAAAATGGTGAAAATTATGTTTGAAAATGTCTCAGATTTCTGTCCACTTTTTCCCCCGGCTACTGCAAAATGTAATGCAAAGAGAAAGTAGGAACAAAATCCTTATTTGTCTTCTAAATTTCCGATATCTATTGTCTACCAAACTTGGAGAAAAATAAAAAATTACTACTTACTTTTCTATTAAACTCCGTTACTGCCAGATATTATGTAATGCAGAAAAATGTTTTTTTTTTATTATATTATATTATTATATTGGATTATTGTATTTCGATCGATAAAATCATTTTTCTTTGCTTTTTTTCTTTTTGCTTCTGCAGTTTACTTTATTTATCAACCGGGCCAAAATATTAGACGATATTTGACACTAACTTAGATGATTTGAAACGAACGATAGAACAACCAAATGACCGACCGACTCGCACAAAAACAAAACTCTGAACTCACCAACACCGGAAGACCAGAGATTAAATTCATCTCTATATGCACTCATACATCTCAACTATAACGGACTTTTTTCTTTCTTCGCCGTTACTTTTTTCCATATTTGCTATGACTTCCAACAGCCAACTTGCTTATTTCACATTACTTTGTGATCATATCAGACATTTACATTTGCTCTGCTTTATTTCTTCTTTTCTTCTACACCTTTCTTGCACACACTCACTCGCGAAAGCCATCCACAAAACGAACTACCGACCGGCTCCACCGTAAACGACAAACCGCAAAGCCCGCAACAATAAACAAATAGCGATTTAACACAAATTTTCACAGATTTCCATTAATCTTTCTCATCACTCACATTCTGCAATGATAATTCATTGCATTTTTACAAATTTGTGGAAATCTAAATAAATTTTACACGCATTTTAATTAAAATTACGGGAGCCACTTGCGAACGGCCAGAGAATTGAAATATAACTGAAGAAATTGGTTAAAACTCTGTGGAGTTGGCTAAAAGCTCTGAGATCGTTAAGTATGTGAAATGAGAAACTAGACGAGAAGGAGTGCAAAATGTTTAACGAAGAATCGAAGTAAATGAGGGAAACGGAAATTGTTCGAATGATTTTGGCAGAAATGTTGTCAGAGATGGTAGTAAGTTTGGTACGTAAGTACGTTTTAGAGGCATAGCAAATGAATTAGACATCGTATAATATAGTGGTTCATGAAATTAAGGAAGAAATAGGCAATACATATAAGTAAGCAGTATTGAGGCTATAACTAGTCGAACTTTAAGCAGATGTAATACTTTACAGGGCTTCGGTAACTAAAAGAGGACTAAAAAAATATTTTTGGTGCATGGAAACGTGTTATCCTTGTGGCCTATTTTTTTCAAAGGTCATGGAAACGTGCAGATCAATTATTTTTCTCTGGAAACAAAGTTGAACAAAGACGATGGAAACGTACAGACCGATTATTTTTGTCTGGAAACAAAGATCCCGTCATAACTCCATAACTTTACATATTTTGATCACTATTTTTCCAGATTATAATAAGTTTAACAATAACGTATGAATACCATTACATATGACATTAGAAATCGCAAAACTATTAAAGTTCCATGTTGGAAAGGAGAGCGAGAGGGTACAAAATTACGCTCTAGAGTGAACGCTGAAAGCAAGCAAATTTCACTTCCGAGAAAATAATTGGTTTATAAATTTCCATCGTATAGAATCTAAGTAGAATCTAACTCGGTTTTAATATTGGTTGGACTGAGACCTTTCAAATGGAAATATTGAGTTACATAACGGTGATCAATTCGTTCCATGTCTACAAAGTCACTGATATCGTTTACTTTTGATGGTTGACGATTTTGATTTTTTAACAAAATAATTTTTTTCAAACTACTTCTAACATTTATAAATCAGGTCGGCTAGTATTGGGACCGAAGTCGTACTTATCTTCAATAGCAGTAGGTATTTTCTTAGCTTTAAAAAAAATCAAAACAAAAACGATCAGCTCGATTCTTGTGTTGGTCAAATAACTGAAATCAGGATATTTTCAGGAAAAGACTTTTTGAATAATTCGAAAACCATTTCTTTGTTTTGAAAAATTTAGTGCAATATATGGTGGTGGGTCCATTTCTACTTAGATATTACAATTTTATTTCCATATTCAACTTCACTCGAAAGCATGAAGCAAGCGTTGAAAGTGCCAGGAATATTTGGACCAAATGGCTTTCATAACATTTTAAGTTGAATGAGTTACTTCCATCCCTTAGGCTAACTGACTGAAAGTTAGACGTGATAATTTGTGTGAACTTCCTTAAGACTTGGCACTATCGTCGTAGCCGAGGTTTATAAATGGGCTATATCCATCCATCACTTCCCGCACCTCCCATTCAAAGTGACTGATTTTCCGACTAGTAGGCTGATATAACTACGTTTTAATCAATTGCGTTGATTTGTACTGCTTGGCAAATATTCAGAACATTTCCTATGCAACTACGCCCCATTGTGACACCTCCCACACAAATGGCTGAATCCATATGTTTTTATTTTGATATTTATCTACCCATTGCCCATTATTATCTATCTATCAGTTAATGTTGGTTCACGTCATGCGTTTGGAAAACAACGTTCCGACAATGAAATTGGAGGTCACTGTCCCAACATTTCTGCTGCCTTCTATACGATTTATGCAATTATATATTTTATTCTAGTCAGTAATTTGTAGTCCATAGTTACTTAAGTTTTTGTCAATTGCAATAAAATATTCACATAATTTGGAAATATTTTTCAAAATGTAAAAAAATGGACCAAATAATCTCATCTGCTTCAGTCGTCCACATACTGGTACTCTTAGATTCATATATTTTTTTCAATTACTCTAAATTCAATGCAGAGGCATAAGACTTTTGCTAAATTAGATCTGCGAACGACAATGATTCTTACACTCTTTTGCATACAAATTAGCCGATTTCGGAACAATCAACGGTCTTTCTATGATCTCTAAGCTCAGCACATGTTAATTTGCTTTCCTGCATAACCTCTAGCTTTTTTAGAAAAAGTTCAATTAAAAAAAAGCGATGAATCAATATTTTTGCGCCGGTTTTGAAAAATTATGTATTTTTTAGAAAAATTAAAGTGTAGTCCTTCCGCTATTGTTGCCGAACTAAGAACAAATTTGTTATGTTTAAAGAGATCAATCATCCTGTTCTTTTATTTGCTGAATACGATTTTATAGAAGTTGATTGCGAATTTGAAAATATTTTTTTAGTTGGGCGCTATCTTCTCTCTTCAGATTTCTCGACACTTTTTCATCAAAATAATTTGGACTAACGAACGAAATAAGTTGTTTTCATTAACAGCCTCGAAAAAAAAACTCCTTATATATTTCATTTGGGGAGAAAATATTTTTAAAAATGTGTGAATTTTATAAAACCAATTTTGAAAAACTGTTTTAGACTATACTTGACAGGAACTTTGATTTGACTATTCGAACATTTGAAATATGACAACGTTGTGATAGAAAGGTCCCTCTATTCTTTTTGCAAAATATTTTGATGGTTTTTAAATTTCATTCATTATTTCCTGGATTACCGTTTATGTTTTCTAATTTACCGTTGATATTATCTGAATTTGAATTATTTAATATAGGTTTCATTCGATGCTTACCTGCTTTTACACTTTCAGAATTTCTTTTGAAATTTTCGTTAGGTACTTTGAATTACAATTGATATTTTGTATTAATATTTTACTAATATTTTTAATATGAATTTGGGTTAATATTTTAGGAATTTCAGCCGAAAAATACAGATTTTCAATGGTTTCATCCTTAATTTAAAATTGAAATTCTGAAATTAGTTCGTTTTGGTATTTTAAATTTAAATTCTGCTTGTTGATTGAAATTTTCTAGACTGCGCATAAAAACTTTGATTTTTAATTGATCTTTTATAAATTTCAAATGCTCAGAGATTTCAAAAAAAAAAAAAAAAAAATTTAAAAGTTTTCAGAAACATAAAAAATAAACATCATTGATTATTAAAGTTTGGAGTTAAAAAAAAAAAAAAATGAAAATGAACAACCAACTTGAGTATTGAATCTCGGACCCTACAAGGATGTCACAGCCCTTACGATGTAAGAGTTCAGAGAAAGACAATAACAACTTTCGATGCCAAAAAGCTTAAGCAAAAGCTTTGCGTGTAGTCGGGATCAATCCTATCCCGGATTGAATGTAATTCGCATATGGATATTTTATTTAGCCTTATATAGGACATAGCCCAGCTGTCAACGCATATCAAATTCTTCAAAAGAATTCACTTTATTCAAACAGTCTGTGATACTAGACATAACATACAAACATATCATATTCATAGAATAAGTGCCT
The DNA here is from genome assembly GCA_019455685.1 of Philornis downsi. Lineage (NCBI taxonomy): Eukaryota > Metazoa > Arthropoda > Insecta > Diptera > Muscidae > Philornis > Philornis downsi. Next base: position 8,686 of record JAHXMU010026160.1, read on the forward strand.
TCCAGTGGATTTGATTCAGATTTAAACTTTCCTGGGTGTATCATAAACCGACCGGCTCCTCCTCCCTTCGATTTATGGTACAATTAGGAACTGAATCAAATACACGAATAGTAATAAACCCTATACAAGGCCCTGACGAGTCCCCGTAACAGATTGAGGGGACGAAACGATCGTCGACCATAAATTCTTCGTGTTAATGGGCGAGGGTTGTGTTGATGTGATCCATTTTTTGCTTCCGAGAACACGAATATATTATTTTTAATAACGTGCGAACGTCTGGTACCTATGCAGTTGAATAGGCGCGACGTTTACCAGGTGGAAAATTAGATAAGCATTATATCTATATATGGGCGGCTCATATTTAAAATAAAATTACTTGTATGCGGAAGCAGGATTTAATCAATCGACCTTCGGGCTAAACGTAAAAGTGGTGGCAGGAGACGAATACAGCGATGGAAATATAACTTTTGGTGGATTTCCAATTTTAATATTCTCATCATCTCCAAAGAACGTGATTGCGTTCAAGATGAACTTATTCTTCAACAATTCATCTTTCTTTCTGTGTACATTTTTCGAATCTACTGTTTACTTTTGTTCGCGTGTTGTTTGACTTTTGGATATAAACTTATTTATTTGTTTAAATATAATAACTGAGTTATACTGAAACATATATTGTCAGCCATACAAAATCGTCTACAAACAACTGCTTACTTACAAAAGTTGGTTTTGAAGTTTCAGTATAACGAACTAACAACTTGTACAGAAAAAAGTTGCCACTAATTGCTGAAAGTCGATCGATTAATGCCCTTAAAAGTCCGCGTATAAGATCGTCTTCTGCTCTTATGGAAAGTAATGTTTTTTTAAATATAATCCGCCGGCATTATAAATTTAGCTGTCTATAGCAGCGTATTGAAATAATTCCACAAATTGTTAGTTGATGCTGCAAGTTGCAAAAAAAAAAAAAAGAAAAAACAAAACTTGCAGCATCTGTGGCACTAAATATTAGTAAATATTCTAATGATGAGGTCGACGGCGATAATATGTGGTTGCTGCAAAATCTTTAAGGCCTCAACATTCCTGTCTGGTTTTTGGCATAGTCTTGAATTAGCTGGTGATCCAGAGTAACTTCAAAATGTTGACAGAAAGCAGTGATAGAGTATCGGCGTCCTCAGGAAAGTCGTCGTATTGGTAAAGACGTCGTTGAGTCTTCTGGAAAGAGAAACGATTTAAATTTATGTTAAAAAAAGTTAATAATTTGAAAACATTGAAAATGTTACAGGCAAATGAAAGCAGTTAGTTTTTTGACTGACGTATAAATATTGTGCCAGTAGTTTGAAATAACTTATTTTAGTGAAAAGTGGCAACCTTATAAAACAAACGATATGTCTAAAACTGCATGGCACCAATGTGTATAGAATTTTTATTTAAGCCATCAAAATAAACGATCCCAGTAAATTTGTAAACATGGAAGAAATTGGTATCCTTTAATTCAATACTTCCATTTGAAAGCCGAATTCAGAAAGCCGATTGATCGCAATTCATAACCATGGATGAGAATAGAATGAGAAAATCGTGTCCAAAGAAGGCGCAAGTCATGCCGTCATTCTGTAGGCAAAGTAATGGCGTCTGGTTTGGGATGAGCGTGGGATTAATTGTATTGATCTCAATGGCAAATATTATGCTAATTTACTTGTTGAAATTCTGGAAAAAGGCCGCATTTGGCGGAAAAGAAAGTGTTGTTTTATCAAGACATCATACATCTTATTCGCCATAATATTTCAAAATATTTCCACAAATAATAACTTTTTTTATTATCAATGTTAATGTTCTTATCTGCTTAATAGCGATTTGCGAATTCATTACATTTATTTATATATTAAGTTGTAATAAATTTCTACAATAGCGACTTTTCAAAAAATGCTTCAAATCCCAACACGGCAAATCCCAAGTTTAGTCGTTTTTCCTTATAACCACAGCTATTAAGTGCTATCTGTGTTCACTCTTCCCTTTACAATTTAATCAAATGGTGTGCAAAATACTTTTCGATGATTGCGTTATTTGAAATTCTATGGATTTGTTTTGACACTTTTCTTTAGAATAAGAAAATTGCATTATGACTAAATAAATTTCTTGAAATAAGAACAAATTCCAAAATTATTTCATTTTGAAAATTTTAATAAAAAGATAGACGAAATTTCATAAAACTGAAATTTTGTTGCGGTTTCGAGGTACATGCAATAAACGTAAGTTTCAGGTTCAATGTAGGTTTCGACTAAGAAACATATTGAAATATGAAGCAAACGTGTGTCTCGAATATGATTAGGAATCAAATTTTTGGCTCGTTTTCAAACAAATCTATAGCATAGTATTCGAAACAATACTTCTTATATACTAAAACCGATATACTTATTTCAATATTTAACTTGTGATCACTTTTATATGAATGAAGAAATAGAATTTAGTTAGAACAAATGACAAATCCTCACAGTTTCGTTGTGAGTAAATTTGGGGGATGTTTCAATATGTACACACAAATAGGCAGCTGCAACAACAGCTGGCATATTGCTGTTCCTCCATGAAAAATCATCCCCCTTAACAACCACTATTGAACTAAACTAATATTTAACGTAAATTTCTGTGTACATGCAAAGCGTGTTCACTTACTAAATAATTTATCAACTTACGTGGCATGAACTCCTGTGACACCATATCGAAGCAATGAAAAGTCATAAATCTGGTTTATCTTCATGAGTTTCGTACGCTTCAAAAGATGGCTTGGGCATCCAATGGTTGTTCCAAAGATAACTTCCTGCAAAAATTTTAGATCTTGTAATAGACATTGAGTCTATGTCTAATGCAGATTTAGACTGAAATCTTTACAAATTTCAGACGTTTTTTGTGCCAATAGTTTGATTCATCTATAAGAATACAATATTATTTCTTGCTTTTATTTAGTGAATAAGTCTTTGCTTACCTTATTTGCAGAAACCTTTCAATTATTCTCTCGTCATCAGAAATCAACAAAATATTCTTTTATCCATTATAAAATTCTGATTGTCTTTAGATTGATATTAAAAGGACGATAAACCACAACGACTCAACTCGCTGTGCACCGAAAGGACGTCCATCCAAATCGAAGTACAGAAAGAGAGTGATTATACTGGCTTCGTTTACATGGCTTTACAAGTAGTTTACAATTCTTTTTGAATTTGCCCCGTGGTTGTCTATTTGTGAAGAACGAGTAAATGTTAACACTCAGTCGACGTTAACGAGTACAGAGTCGAGAGTTGTATGAACAAATACAACTGCGTCACGATCAGTACAAAAAAAAAAAGAAAAATGATAATAATAATTTCGACAACAAAAAATAAAATATAGATTGTCTAAAATTTGATCTCTGGATTAATTTGTTAGTGAGCTCAACGCTTTCGAAAAAAATTCGGTCATTTGAATTTTTTATATTTTTCCCAAACACTATAAAAGAAATGGAAAGGACAAACGAATTA
>JAHXMU010026161.1:0-22502 GCA_019455685.1 Philornis downsi
AACTTATTGAATACAAAATTCTATCTTTCTAATGCAATATTCAAAATCATGCGCATGAAAATGAACCATAATATTAATATGTTTATTGCAGATAACATAAGATTTGAACTTAAACGCTGAGCAATCACTGTTATGTTTCAATTCAATTGTATTATTAGTAATTGCGTATAAGCTGGTATAAATTCGAGTATAGTACCGTAACAAAAACTGCTATATGCACGTACACACCACACCACATCACACACAGCGAATTCAAATTTTACCAAAACGGAACGGAAAAAGTAAGCGGTTATCTTTCACTTTCATTGTCGTCATTGGATACTGTAAATTACTGTCATAATGCCTGTCGTATTTGGCAATAACGCTCATTCGACTGTGTTTATGAACAAGCAGAGTGAACGTCACAGTTGTTTTCATATGCATGAAAAGAAACACAGTGGGGCAGCAGAAATGGAAATGAGTCAGCTATTTCTATCTGAAAGGTTGGAAGTTAAGCGGAAGTAACGCGACAAATTTGTCGAGCCCTCATAATTATATACATCATTTTTTAATAGAAATTAAAAAAAAAATCCGAGAACAATAAAAAGCAAGAGACCTCCTTTTAGCTCGATACACTTTTTTCTGTGATATTCAATATTCAACATAACCTCCTTTCAGCTCGATACACTTTTTCCTGTGATATTCAATAGCTTCTGTACCCTACCCTGTTTATAGTAAGAATTGTCAAATTCCTTAAAATAGCAATCAACCGCAGATTCCACCTTTTCATTGTTGGCAAATCCTTTACCACTGAGCCAAACTGGTGAATAAGGTACGCGATGAAGCAATTCGAACTTTAATTAATTAATTTTGGTCATTTAAAAGTTGACAAAAATGTTCGTTATTTTTCAACGTAATCTCCTTTTAGCTCGATACATTTTTCCACCAATATTCAATAGCTTCTGTACCCTAACCTGTTTACAGTAAGAATTGTCAAACTTCTTAAAATAGCCATCAACCGCAGATTCCATCTCCCTATATTGTTGGCAAATCCTTTACCACTGAGCCAAACTGGTGAATAGGGTCCGTGATGAACCAATTTCGAACATTAATTTTGGCCATCGAAATAGTGGATATGTAAACTGAAGCATTGTCTTGATGAAACAACACTTTCTTTCACCAAATGCACCCTTTTTCCCATAATTTCATCACCTAAAAAATGTCCATAATAAATTGGCATAACATGCGCCGTTGATTTTTTCCTTTCTGAAGATAATTAATAAAAATAAGCCTATGCGCATTCCAAAAGAAAGAAGCCATGACCTTGCCTTCAGATGGAACCGTCTTCGCCTTACTTGAACACCATTCTCCCATTCCAGTCCAATACTTATGTTAAATCGGCGCAAAAATTCGGTTGTATTGTGGTGAAAAATCGACAACCACTCTACTAAAACATCTTCACGACGATGTTTTTGTTCTATTGAGAGCAAGCGCGGCACCCATCTTGTGCACAGCTTTCCCATCTTTAAATCTTCGGTCAATATATGATGTACATCACTTTTTGAAATTCCTATCATTTTAACTAGCTCACACACCTTCAGCCGACGATAATCCAATACTATTTTATTGATTTTCTTAACCGTGTCGAGCGTGGACACCTCAACTACACTATTATGTTCATCTTGACAGCTCGTACGGCCTCGTTTAAACTCTGCTACCCAATATTTTACAGTCGTAAACGAAGCAACGGACTCTCACAAAGCATTACCCAGCTCGGGTTTAATATTGATTGGCGGCCAATTTTTTCCATGTTTACAAATTCACTGAGATCGTTTACTTTTGTCGGTTCAAATAAAAACACTAAACAACGTGCAGCCCTGAAACTAAAACCATATGTTTTATAAGGTTGACACATTTCACCAAAATATTTTTTAAACTACTGGCGCCATCTAGTTTCGGCTAGTTTTAACTCATATATCCTTATCACCTGTAAAACGAAAGCTAATACAAGGTGTTTGTTTATAATTTTTGATTTTTGATGTTGGCTGTATGCGATGTGGTACCGTCTTGTTAATACCACATGTTAATCAAGCCCAAAGCATGCAGTTGTGGCGTTAAAAACTTTACAATCATATCACGATATCGCTCCCCATTGACAGTTAGCGTTACGCCGTTTTCAATTTCAAATAAGTAAGGTCCAATGATTCCTCTTGACCAAATTGCACACCAGACTGCCACTTTTAATGGATGCAAAGGTGTCTGATGAAAGGTTACTGTTTATTCACATATCCATTTGTTGGCACGTTGTTTCTCCCAAAAATTTCACGTAACTTTCTCATCGTCACAGTAATCAATGTTTGATTTTGATAAAATGTTTTAACGATTACAACACGACGGTTTGTCGAATATTTTCTCATAATAAATTTGCACGTCTCTATTTCACGACTGCCAAATATGAACTGTCATGACTAAAATGGCGGCAAAACAAAGTAGTATACCTTCCTGACGGACACCCTGTATATTTAAGTCATTTTTTAGATATAAATCCATTCAGTAACGTTCAAAGCCATTTCAGCAATACCTAAAGTCTACTGGAATTTTCTGTTAATATTCATCGGATCTAAATACCAATTGGCACAACATCAATGAAACAGAAGTTTATATTTGAATTTACCAACAGAATGTAAAAATTACTCCTATACGAGATATACCCCACAAATTCCACTGTTCTACGGTAATAACTATGTACTACTGACATTTTTCTTTCATCAAATCTGCTTACACTGCTACTGCAGCTACTGCTGATTGGTGTTTGTGGTCATTCATAAGCTCTGGCCGTAACTCAATTATTCGAACTCAAAGTGGATAGGATGTCCACAATATGTTTGTATTATAACAAATCTAATTTAATTCGCTGTGAACGCGCGAGATACAAAATGTGGGTCAGTGAATTGAATTTGGGATTTAAAAATAAATAGCACATAAAATGGTGTATTAAATGAAAATTACGGCTGAGGAATGTTAAAACGTTGAAGACTTTAAGGAATAACCTACTGAATGGTGAAGAACACTAAAATTTGACATACTGTTCAGTGTTTGAGTCGTTATAACAAATTATACTGCGGAACCAAATAACGGTTACTAACAGAGTGAAGCATCAAACCACATACATTAAAGTGCCTCGCGATTAGTACGGAGTCAAAGAAAGTTAAAACTGTAAACCTCCAAAAATGGATACTGATTTGTTTCAAAGCTTCTCCTGAAATTAATTCTCTACAGCTGGCTGTTCCCGTAAACTATTCTATTTCAAGAACTCCTCTGAAAACAAATTTTTCACTGACACGAGAGCGGTCCCAAAACTAGTCAACCTGACCTATAGATGGTTCCAGTAATTTCAAAAAAATTATTTTGGTGGAAAGTAGCAACCTCATAAATCATATGTTCAAAGTTTGAAGGCTCCACGTTGTTTAGTATTTTCATTTCAGCCATCAAAAGCAAAAAATCTCAGTGAATTTGTAAACATGAAAAATATTGGTCACCGTTATGTAATTCGATATACGAGTATATACATATAAACACTTTGAAACGTCTCAGTCCAACTAATATTAAAGCCGAGCTAGTTTCTACTCTGGGGGAGTCTGCTCCTTCGTTTACGGTTATAAAATATTGGGTAGCAGAGTTTAAACGTGGCCATACGAACAGCAAAGGCCAAAATCGGTCGACCAATTGGTGTGCCCACGCCAGACATCGTCAAGAAAATCTACAAAATGGTAGTGGATGATCGGCGACTAAAGGTGCGTTAGCTAGCTGAAATGATAGGCATTTCAAAAACTGCTATACATCGTATGTTGATCGAGAAAGCTGTGTGCAAGATGGGTGCCGCGCTTGCTTTCAATAAATCAAAAACAGCGTCGTGAAGATGTTTCATTCGAATTTTTGCCTCGATTTATAATCATGGATGGGACATGGGTCCACCACATCCCGCCGGAGACAAAACAACAATCAAATGGAATGGAAGAATCGTGTCTAAAGAAGGTGAAGACGGTTCCATCTGCAGGCAGGCAGGTTGTGGCGTCTGTGCATGGGATTATTTTTATTGATTGTCTTCAATATTGAAAAACTATCAATTGGAGTATTATGCTAATTTATTGTAAGTGATGAAATTGTGGAAAACGCCACATTCAGCCAAGAAAGAAAACAGGCACATTGTTAGCCAGATTTATCTCCCTCAGACTATTTGCTATTTCCAAACTTGAAAAAATGGTTCGGTGGTAAAATATTTGCCAACAATGAAGAGGTGCAGTCTGCGATTGATGACTATTTTATGGAGTTTGACAGTTCTTACTATAAACAGGGTATAGAAGTTTATTCATTTTTTTTTTCAATTTTAATCAGTTATTATTAAAATAATTTTCATAAATACTGGTCAAAATTCTTATAAAATATACTATATATTTGTATATGTAGAATAATACATACATATATTAATATAAGTTTTAACAAGTTGCGCCCCAGCATCTAAAATAGACATTATAGAGGCATGTTGGCAATAAAATATAATAAATAAATAAAATATAATAAAAAAAAGTTTAAATAAGAATTTCTTCAATATTCTGCAGTGAGTGATTTTTCAACAAATTTTTGAATATTAAAATATTATTTGCGATTTTTTAATTTTAAGGTAAATTATTATGCACTCTCTACTTGGTAGTTTCAAGTCTACACTTTGCTACCCTCAAATAAGTACTATTTCTGGTACTGAACACTTGTTGGTTAATAGCAAAATGTATGGTGTGATGTCCTATATTGTCCATTTGCTTCTCGTGAATCACTCGAGAATTTTCCTCACCCCAAATGCGACAATTCCGCATATTGACGAAGCCATCAAGATGGAAATGAGGCCTCGTCACTGAAGATGATTTTATCGGCAAAATCAGCATTTTCATATTGTCTCTCCAATACCCAGTTAACGAACTCCCTTCGCTGCCCATGGTTACCTGGCTTCAGTTCCTAAATCAATTGAACTTTGTAGACATGAAGTTGCAAATCTTTCGTCAAAATTTGCTGCATAATGGATTTGGAGACACCAATTTGCTGAGCTCGGTGTCGAATTGAGGTGGATAGAGTTTGAGCGACATCATCACATACAGTTGCGACATTTTCGGTCGAAGTCACGTTGTTGTCTTTACATCACTAACAGACCCAGTTTTGGCAAATTTATCAATTAATCACTTTACAGTTGACTCTTTTGGAGTATTATTGTGACCCCAAATTGATCGCAATTTGCGAACTGTAGCCGCAAAACTTTCACCATTTTGGTAAAACAATTTCACAATGAGAGTGCGTTGTTCATTCGTGTAGCGCTCCGTTTTTACTAACCTCGTACCTTCTACTAGCAAACATAACAATTGTTCAAATGTCAAACAATGACACTTAGAATGGCGCCAAATTTAAATCTTGCGTTCTTGTTGGAATACCTTTTATGTAGCAAAATGGTTATTGTGATCACAGAAGGCTTAAATCGTAACAACTTCGTTTATGTGACATTTAGGATATATTAATATCGCTGGCAAAAGTGTATCGAGCTAAGATTTTTCCCAACTTTCTTGTGTATTCTTAGTTAGTTGTGTTAGATTTTAACCACCCTCGTACATCTAGTGAAAGAACCGAAAAAACTGATTGAAAACAATGGACAATGGACAATATGGTCAAATAGTAGAGTAGAAATTTTGATGGTTAGGAAATCAATGTCCAGCTGTGGGTCAGCTTTGGAATATCGGCACTATCGCAAAATCCACAGCCATTTTCGCAAATTGTTCATTCCTGAACACTTCGTTTACACTATGAACGCCTTAAATATGCCACCTGAAAATCCCTTATTGCTTGTATTTCTGAATTTTGCCTCCAAAGCCGCATGACAGCACTCCTTAAATTCTGTAGCCACAGTGTGGCCATAGTTTCAATTGTTAACCTTTTGTTACTAATTTGCCAAAACCAATTAAAAACTTTCTTTAAACAACAACCTAACGAACAATTTGAAGTTTCTTTGGCAAATTTCTATACATTGTGATTTGCAACCGCACATATCACTTCGTGTTTCTACAAATTGCAAATTGCAATTATAGAAGTTCAACAAAAACGTACTCCTTCTATGACAATACTGAAAAAAAACGACCACTTGAAAGTAAAGACATTATTCCTTTCTTCCACAATCAGTCACTCTTTGTAAAACATGAGTTGGCAAAGACGCCCACCTCGCCGTACCCCGGTGCTGCATCGCATGTAAATATATTGGCCACTTGAGATTGTTAGAAAGTATACAAATGTATACAACAGACAGACGAGTATCACCATTTCAAGTGCTATTCTTTTGGTGGTTACAAATATTGTATACATTTAAAGTAGACAATGAACAATGGAAATGAACCAACCATTCGCAATTTTGCTTTGCAAAAAGAGAACTAAACAATTGCTACGGAAAAGTTTGTTAAAATAAAATATATGTTATGTATAAGATGTGACGGCTGATGTACCTACACAATCGGAAATGGTTATATAAAACGAATGTGCTATAAATTTTCGTGAATGTTTTAGATTTGGGAATATGTGTGCAATGGCAGGTTGAACTCAGGTGAAATTCGCAACTGCCTAAATAAACAAAGAAATCTTAATTTATGTTTGAGAATTGTTGTCCTCACCTAATTTCACATTTTTCCTGTTTGTGGTTTCTTTCAGTATAATATTAATATGCAGTTACTTTTAGGAACTACCTTTGGTTTCAGTTAAATATTACTCCATTACATGATTTTATTAATGTTGAAAATCTAAAGAGTATCCTAAAGTGGTTTCTCTCCCATGAAATGTCCTTTATAAATTTTGTAGCAATGACCAGAAGCGCAACCATATTTTGATTTGATGAAAAATTAACTTTTATCTAAACGAACGCAGAATTTATTTGGTATATGAGATAGTTCGTATCATGGGAGAATAGTTAACTTTTAGTGTTAATAATTGTATTCTTCGCCACATGATCAACGTAAAGTATGGGGAACCGGCCTCCAATAGGGCACAGTGATGGCTCCAACACTTTTTAACATATGTTTATTAGACCTCCTCAATATGATGGAGAAAATAATACGAGGTGTGATGAAAAGAAAAACGTTTTTTTTTCAAATTTCTTGAGTTACGTATGTTCGATTTTCACATTATTTTCTGTTATGTTGGTACACATGCCTGTTATACAGGGTGGGCCATATGAGTGTTGGCGATTTAATTCTTCAATTTCTCGGTAACGCGGCGCGGCGCGGCGCGGGGTGGCGGGGGGATATGTTGTTCGCTGCGCCGCTTCCTGGAAATTTAGTCGCCATGAAGCCGTACACGGGAGTGCAGCGTGCATTTTGTGTCCGAGCGTATTACGAAAACAATAAATCAGTGATTACTGTACGACGTTTGTATCGGCATGAACACGGTTTACGCGATTTAAGTGAAGTTCCAAGCGCCAATGTGATACGAAAATGGATCAGAATATTCGAAACAACAGGCTCAACAGTACCAATTACGGTTCGTGGTCGCCCAGTTTCTGCAAGATCTGCCGACATTGTGGAGCGTGTTCGTGTTTCAGGTCAGCGAAATCCGCAACAGTCAACACGTAAGGGAAGTCAGTCTTTGGATGTCAAAAGAACAACTTTACGACGAATTTTGAAACGTGATTTGCATTTGAAGGCTTATAAGATGCAGATAGTCCAAGAATTAAGCCAATAACCGACTTAACTTTGTCAATTTGATGCTAGAGCGGTTCAACAATTTCAACAACGTGATTTTTAGTGATGAGGCCAATTTTCACCTTAATGGCCATGTGAACAAGCAAAATTGTCGGTTCTGGTCCGAGACTAATCGCCGACGCTTGCGTGAACGTCCACTTCACAGCCCTAAGCTTGTCGTGTGGGCTGGGATAACGTCAACCGGTATTACTGGACCATACTTTTTTGAGGACGAAAGAGGGCATGCGATGACGGTTAGAGCGAACAATTATTGCAACATGCTAGCAGACTTTTTGGTGCCAGCTTTGCAAGAACTTCAAGGCAATACCTCGAGGATGTGGTTTCAACAGGATGGGGCCACATGTCATACGGCTAGGGTATCCATAGAGCTGCTGAAAAATCTTTTTCCTGGAAAACTCATTTCGAAAAGGGGGGATATTGAATGGCCCCCACTTGGCCCGCTCTCTCTCCATGCGATTATTTTCTATGGGGCTACCTCAAATCGGTAGTCTACGAGAATAATCCGACCAATTTAGAGCAGTTGAAGAGGAACATTATTCAGGAAAGTAACAAAATACCGAGAACAACTTTTCAACGAGTTTTCCAAAATTTGCGACTTCGGTTCCAAGAGTGTCAAGCAGCCGAGGGAAGCCATTTGGACAACATTTTCTTAAAAATTCCCATGCTTCTACTTTTTAAAAAAACAAATATATTTTTTTTATGTTTCATATTTTTTTTTTAATTGAATATTTAAACCGCCAACACCCTTACGGCCCACCCTGTATATGTTGACAATATCAGCCATTTTGGATTGTCAGTTTGTTTTTGACAGATAAAAAGGTTAGTCGTGTCTTGGTATGCTCTTCGATTTTTTACTATTCCAAAAAATGATCCATCAAAGAAATTGTATTAAGTTTTGTGTAAAAAATGAAATTTAATGTGCAAGGACATTTGAAATGTTATCTGTGGCGTTTTGCGAGTGTACTATGAGCAGAACACAAGTTCAATTGTGGAATAACCGGTTTAAGGAAGGCCGAGAAGATGTCAATGACGATGCTCGTCCTGGTCGCCCGAGCACGTCAACAACCGATGAAACCATTGAAGCAGTGAAAAAAATTAATTTGGGACAATCGTCGAATCACTATTTGAGAGGTTGCTACAAGCAATTTTTATGGATGTTTTGGGCGTGAAACGTGCGGCAGCGAAGATTGTTTCAAAATTGCTAAATTTTGAGCAAAAACAACGTCGCATGGACATCGCTCAAAAGCTGTTGAATGTCGTCAACGACGATCCAGATTTCCTCAAAAAGGTCATAACTGATGAAGAATCATGGGCATATGGCTATGACATTGAAACCAAAGCCCAATCATCCCAATGAAAGCGTCCAGAAGAGCCAAGACCGAAAAAAGCACGTCAAATTCGGTCAAATGTGAACGTTTTGCTCACTGTTTTTTTTGATTGCAATGGCGTGGTGCATCATCAATTCTTGCTACAAGGTCGTACACTCAATAAGGAATACTACCTTGAAGTTATACGCCGTTTGCGCGAAGCAATTCGTCAGAAACGCACAGAAATGTGGAAAAACCAATCAAGGATTTTCCACCATAATAACGCACCAGCTCACACATCGATGCTTATGCGTGAGTTTTTGGTCAAAAACAAAACCACAATCATGCCTCAACCACCGTATTCACCGGACTTGGCCCAGGCTGACTTTTTCCTCTTCCCAAAACTGAAGACACCGATGAAAGGAAAGCGTTTTGCTACGATTAAGGAGATAAAAGAAAAATCGAAACAGATGCTCTTGGCGATACCAAAAAGCGCGTTTCAGAAGTGTTTAGAGGATTGGAAAAAACGCTGGCACAAATGTATTATATCTGAGGGGGACTACTTTAAAGGAAATAAAATAGAAATTGATGAATAAATAAATACTTTTTGAAAAAAAAATTGAAAATAATGGTTATTTTTTGATCACACCTCGTATCTTTTTCTGATGATATAATATTATATAGCCCAAGTGACAAGGCTGCGAAAATCATTGATTCCCTACAGTTATCATTCGATACCGTGGAGAGGTATGCCAAAGACTGGCACATGAAAATTAACACTGAGAAGATTAAGTTCATTTTATTTCGTCCACCTGTAAATAAATGCAGCAGCATCATCAGAAAAGAATGGAAATCTTTTATGATAAGATCCAAGACAACGAATGAAGTAATTAAGGTAGTAGACATCGTGGTGTGTTTTTCACCAAAGCAGCAATGTGAGGTTTTTGTCATCATTTCATAGCATCAATTTAAAAAAATTTAACATTTTCTATGCCGGCTTCTGCTAATATTGGTATGAACTACAACATTAGAAATAGCTTTCAAGTGAGACACTTCAAATACAGAATCACGGCTTAATAAAGTACTTTTTCGAAGACAGGCGAGAAGGTAAACTGTAGATAATTTCGTATATTTACAACAATTCAATATTACATATGAAATTAATATGAAAAAAAGAATTTCGTCATTAAATGTACATACCAATCATCATTTACATCATAATATAAAGGCCAAAATAGTACGAGCTTACCTGAAACAAGAAAGAAAATCGTAAAAACCATTAGTAGAAACGTAGGAAGCATTAGTATTTTCATAAATATAATTATTTGACGTTTTTATAATTATATATATTTTATAATTATATACATATATATATATATATATACAGTTCCTATATATATATATATATATAGTTATATAATTACTATAAGTTTAATGAATTGAAATACATTTCCCATACTCTTAAACGTTTATAATATTACATTACCGGATACGACTTAAGGGCACGTACAAAACCAATTTTCAAACCAATTTCCATGTCTCAGAAAGAAAGAAAGCCGTACATTTTACTGATAAAAATATGGGGTTTCAAAAAAAAAAAAATAATAATAATAATAAATAATAGTAATAATAATACTATTAGAACAACATGGGGAAAAATAAGACACATGTACGAGTATAGTTGTAAAGGCACTTTATTAATATTATATTATATGTATATTATAAGCGAATTTGATCGATCTTATCATAATAATTTTTAAAAAAATTTCGATAAAGTGTGCCGTAAGCTGGAAATCGATTAACATTTTCATCAGTTATATGGTTGGCGCATAAGTAACGTTAAGATTTGATCAGTGAAAGATTTGATCTAAGAAAAGTTATGGGAAATGCTTTAGAAAGAGCACGTCAGGTGGAACCAAACAATGGGCACCATTTGAAAGATATTATCTGTAAAACATAAAGTGGACGTATTTCCAAACTATATTCTAAATTTTAATAAATGCCAACGTTAAATAATAGCAGAAAGAAAAAAGTTATTCATTAAAAAAATCTTAACGTTACGTATGCGCCACCCTATAGAAGAGTTCATAAATTTGAAGAATGATGTTGGCAAAATATATATAGGAAAATCTGCAGGAAAAATCGACAAAGTAGTACCAAGATGTTACAGCGATAATTTTAAAATGTTGCTAACAACTTCCCCATTTTAAGGTGGAAAAATAAACAAGTCAATAACTTCGATCAAAAAACAATGAAATTATTTTTAGCAAGTATTTTCTAAAATTGAAAAAACATTTTGCAAGCGAAAAATAATTATTGCTCCATACCTCAGCACACAAAATGGAATTTATGTGAAAAAAAACACCAAAAAGTTTGAAGACTTCAGAAAGTGTTTATATCGCAATTCTTAAAAATATAACAAACTCAAGTGGATTTAGTATTCATATAGAGCAGAGAACTGCGATTTATGTAGGGCCAAAAACACGTTGCAACTTTTATCCCTCCAAAAAGCAACTACTGATTTATTCTAAAGCGGTTTTCAAAATATTCGCCTCAGGCGTTTTTTGTTTTTTTTTTGTTTTTTTTTGTATTTTGCTGGACCAAATTACAAACGCAAAATTACTAATTACAAGTTAACTTTCTTTTTAAGCCTTTTTCTTAATACATAGGGTCGCGCATAATGAACGATACGATTTGATCAGTGAATACATTTTTTGTTGAAGTCTTTTCTTTACAGAATTAACTAAATAATACTTTTGAAATTTATGATGAAAAGCTCAGAGCAGAACAAAGAACCAAAGTTGTTCAATTTTACTTTGAAAGTCAGCATTCGATTATTCAGATCATATCGAAATTTTTTCATATTCAAAATACTCCCAGCGCTCCAACAATTTACCAATTGGTACAGCGTTTTGGTCAACAAGGGGCTGTCTGAGATCTTCCGCGTGCTGAAAGACCTCGTGCAGTTCGAAATGAAGTGACCATTGCTCGAGTGCAAGCTAGGATTGAGGGAACCCCCGAAACCTCCACCAGGCTCTATTTGCTGAGAAGATAGAGATGTCTAGACGGTCTTTGCAAAGAATTGTACATATGTTACATCTTTTCCCATATAAGATGCAATTGGTTCACGAGTCAAAACCAAATGATGCACAAGAACGCATTCAATATAGTAGTCGCCGTTAACATTACTTATGCGTCACCCTATATATGAAAACCATTATTTTTGGAAAAATTTCAAAACATAACAAATTTCAAGTGGATTTAGTATTCCTATACAGCAGAGAGCTGCAACTTATGTAGAGCCAAAAACAAAATTGCAACTGTATCCCTCCAAAAATAAAATCTGATTTTTTCTACAGCGGTTTCCAAAATATATCCCTCAGGCGTTTGAACCTTTCTAGACAAAATTAGAAACACTTTTTTTAATCAAGTTCTTTTCTTTTTAAGGCCTTTTCTTAATATATATGAAAACCATTAGTGCTGCATGACTTTGAGGGCTTTATTTAGCTTAGTTACAACGATCCGATATATGCACCATATTGCTCGATAACTTGTTGCCATTTTGAAGATAATTCCATTACCCTGTTCTCATAGAAAAACTTCGTCACTGCCTGTAAAAAACCGGGACATTCTATATCCACAAGTTTCTCTTAAGGTGAATTTTTCACCAACAGAATCTTTCGCCATAGGCAGGAAAAAATTTGTAATCACTTGGCGCCAAGTTCGGCTTATAAGGTGAATGTATATATGTAGAAGCCTCCCACCTAACCCATAGTTTCTGGCGAGTCACAATCGATGTATGCGTCCTGTCTTTAAGTCCTGCTAGAATACAATTTCTCTCTCCTATTGCATTGTTGACAATACAAGTCTTTGTTAAGAGTTTGGCCGTAGGGGAGCAGCTCCTAGTCGATGAGATGGGATACCAATCCCACCGAATATACAGTAAAATCTTCCAGATCATCAATCCTGGATCGTTGCTGTAAGTGAACCACTTTACACCAATCATCATGAGAACTGGGTCGGTTTAATTGCAGTTCAGGAAAGATTTGCAGATGAAGTTTTTTTGAGTTAACTCGTGTGGCACCCATATACTCGTATGAAACTTCTTTTTTGGTATCCAGCCCTATTCAAAAAGATTTATACAAAAAATCCTGGGTACCGCCAACAGGGCTCACATGCATCCATTATTCTATCCATCCTATGCTTCCATTATTCTATCGATATTTTTGGCAGTTAATCTTTCAGACTAACGTACATCTTTGGCATTAAAATTACTGGAATGGAATTAACGACAACAATAAATTGTGCCTATTCTGCCCTTTGGGTTGCGTTTTCGATTTTATCAAAAAATAACTGTAAACTTTGGTTTGGTGTAAAATTTAGCTGATGCACATTTTTGATGCGCTTTCAAATAACACAGTCAAGATATCAAAAAATTTTCTGAGTAGCTTTTTGAGTACGAAATCTTACTCTTCTAACGCCATCTACCGTAACCCAAACGCAATTATACAAGGTCATCTACTGGGAAAATAATGGATTTCATTTTACTATACATTTCTGTTTGTTTATGCAATAATTATTTTGAAAAGTGCAAGCCTGAAAGCTTTTGCGCATCATCGATGTCTATACGAAAGGATATCGTTATTCGTTAGTCACCTGATCCAACGCGATTCTAACAAGATTTATAACAGACACGCCAACAACAACTCTCAATGTGTTAAGCAAACACAAATGTGATATCATTATTTAAACGATAAAGATAATCTTTAAGTAGTGCTAATAGCAAATTACACATAACAGTATGCTGCACAAATTATCACCTTAGTCTTTAATAACTTTACGAGTCACACTATCTGCTATAATTAATTTCAGTTTAAATGTTATGATTAAACTGTTTAAATCACACTTTAAACTTGTATACATTCTGTCATTAAAATTGATTAAAGCTCACCTAATTAGCAATAATATAATAAATCATAAATACGTGCTCAACAAAATGTGATCTCATATTCCATAAAGTGTTTAAGATGGTTATCAGTGAGGTAGGTTTAACATGCCATTTATTTTTGTTCTAACGAAGTGCTCAAAATTCTTATCTAGTGCTAACATTAAATAAACTACAAGTTGGAACAGACAATTTTATATGTGTTAAGATTTATTGATGTTGATTTTTGTTTTCAAATCACAAAAGAGAGTGTCATTTTCACAAATTTCTTAAGCAAATAAAATATATTTATTTATGGATTAATGCTAACAAAAATAAGCAGAAAAAAACTGCAACAACTTCAAGGGTGACTTGATAAAATACCATAATTTATGTCCATATTGTTCTCACAATTCACAGCAACACAGCATACAAAAGACTTATATAAATAAGGATTGTTTATCAAATGACTATAAAGATTGGACATCAGAACAGATATACGTGGGCGGTCCCAAAACTAGACGGTCTAACAAAGAAGACACAAAAAAGTTGAGAAAAATTTTCTTTATTTTTCAACATAATCTCCTTTTAGGTCGATACACTTTTTCCAGCAATATCCGATAGTTTCTATACCCCTTTTTTAGGAAGAACTATAAAACTCCTTAAAATAGTCATCAACCGCAGATTCCACTCTTCATTGTTGGCAAATCTTTTACTACTGAGCCATTTTCCCAAATTTGTAAATAGCAAAAATAACGTGAGTGGTGAAGAAATTCGAACTTTAATTCATTAATTTTGGACATCGCAGTAAGGAATGTGTGAACTGGAGCATTGTCTTGATGCTAAAACATTTCTGAAGATAATCAGTAAAAATAATCCCATGCACAGACGCCATGACCTTGCCCGCGGATGGAACAGTCTTCACCTTCTTTGGGCACCATTCTCGCATTCCAGTCTATTGCTTTGACTGTTCCTTTTTTCCACAAGTAAAGTGGTGGACCCATGTCTTAACCATTGATATAAATCGGCGCAAAAATTCGACAATATATAATGTACGAGGTGTGTTCATAAAATAAAGGGAAATTTTCAAATTTCGCGGGCTACATACATTCGACTTTCGATTATTATTTTTTTTTATGTTGGTACACTCGTCTCGAAGATATGTTGACGGTCTTATCCATATAGCATGTTTGGTTTGTCTGTGAGAAGCATAAATAAGACAAGTGTTTTGCGTGTTCGGCGATTTTCTGCTATCGAAAAAAATGAATCAAAGAAGAACAGAAGAACAATCCTGGGAACGGGAAAAAGTCGCAGGAAGCCAAATCTGTTGAATACGGTGGCTGAGGCATGATAACGGTGTTGTTTTTGGCCAAATAATCTCTAACGTATTGCTTCGCGCAAACGGCGCATAACTTCAAGGTAATACTCCTTATTTACCGTACGACTTTGTGGTAAGAACTCCTGATGCACCACCCCATGATAATCGAAGAAAACAGTGAGCAAAACCTTGCCATTTCATCGAACTTGGCGTGCTTTTTTTTGGACTTGGCTCTCCTGGATTCTTCCGTTGGACGATTGAAGATATCATAATATCATATCGATATCGTAACCATATATCCATGATTCGTCACCAGTTATGACCCTTTTAAGCAAATCTGGATAATCGTTGGAGTCATTTAACAATTCCTAAGCGATGATGCTCATGCGACGTTGTTTTTGGTCAAAATTCAGCAATTTTGGAACGAACTTCGCTGCCACACGCTTCATGCCCAAAATTTCCGAAAAGATTGCATGGCATGAGGCAACCGATATGCCGACATCCTCAGCAACTTCTCTAATTGTGATTTGACGATTCTCCATAACAATTTTAACCACTTTCTCAACATTTTCATCGGTTGTTGATGTGCTGGGGCACCGAGAGCAAGCGTCGTGATTCACATGCTCTCGATCTTCTGTAAAAAGCTTGTGCCACTTGTAAACATTTTTTTGACTCACGAGTATTCTCACCGTATGCCACTGTCAACATTTCAAGTGTTTTTGAGCACTTAATTCCATTTTTTTACACATTTCCCCTTATTTTTTGAACACACCTCGTATAGCACTTTTTGAAATGCCTATATTTTCAGCTAGCTCACACACCTTCAGTGATCATCCAATACCATTTTGTGGATCTTCTTAACCCTGTCTGGAGTGGACACCTCAATTGGTCGACCACTACGGTTTTCGCATTGGCGGCTTACATACTCGTAGACGAACGGCTTGACATAATCCCACAAGATATAATCAAATGGCGTTAAATCGCAAGATCTTGGGGACCTACTCACAGGGCCAAATCGAGAGATAAGCTGCTCACCAAATTCAACTCGCAACATATCTATTGCTTCACGAGCAGTGTGCCATGTTGTACTGTCTTGATAAAACCACTTGTGAACCAAGTTCAACTCAGTCAATTGGGGCAAAAAAATTCCTTGTGGTTGAGTAACTCATGGCCAATCGCTGAGAACGGCGACGAACTGACATTTCACAATTTCATTAACACTGGTCGCTACGGCTGCAATATTTTCTTCGCTACGCACTTTACGTTTGCGAGTCGATGGTTTTATGTCCAACAAAGTAAATTTGTTGCGAAATTTGGAGATAACAGCACGAATTGTTGATTCAGCAGTTCGATTATGACGACCATAAAATGATCGTATCAAACGATGCACATTTGTCACAGAGCACGAATTTTAATAATAATAAATTTCAACGATTTGCAATCGCTGCTCGTTTGTTCGTCTTTCCATGATGAAATGGCAGAGTATCATGGTATAAGAATATAAGGTAACGCAAATGAGAAACAAAAATATTTAGTTCTGCGCAGGTGACGTCACTCGGCTTTGTGTGCTTTTGGTTTAGAATATGTAGGTATATGAATGTAAAATTATAGAGACAAATTATGCTGATATACATTTTTCTGAAATAAATCTAAATTATTTAAACAATATGCTTTGTGTAAAAGACACGAAGAAGCTTTTTATTCAGGCCGTGTTTTTAATATTTTCATTTAATTTACGTATTGTAAAATACATACGGGACCTAAAGAATATTTTTTTAACAATTAATTCAAATTATTATCACTTTTTCACTTAAATTCACTGTTGTTTAACGTTCTGTCTAGCCGAGTGACGTCATTCCCTTCTTTGTTTACATTTCCCAAGAATAACGGACCTGCGCAATGCGTAATCTCTTTATATCATTCTTGGCAGAGTATACTGTACACTTTTCACTTTGACAGCTGACGTTTGGACGCCATTACCAACCAGTGCTGCCAATCTGAAAAACTTAAATCGTAGAAAATCACCCTATACCTTATCTTCCTTATTCATGTAGATGTTGTGGGCATGACAAAACTTAAATATTTTTTGTAAACATTCATATCTATTAATTTATCATCATACAATGTCACCGCTTAGATTATCGTATTTGCCATTCCCCGCGATTTAGTAGCTTCGGTCGAATGAACTATTATTTACCGTAATTACGGTCTTAGACATTAAGCGTCGTGACAACAACTTTTTTCGCCGCTGTTTGTCATTTGCAGAATTCTGTTATGCATGATGCTAATGTATCTGCTGCTGCTGCTGTTTTTTCGGTTTTTTTGCCATTTATAACATTAAATGGCAAAATGTTGCGTCTTATCTCGAAATGCATTCATAAGTTAAATGCCATCTAAAAGCAAAATAAAAATTAGCTGCAGCTGCTGTTTGTAAGGTTCCCTTGAACTTGCTCTGGGATATAGCAAGTTATTTAATGGCCACGCCACCTGACGTCAAATAAAATTTATTATATTTAACATATAAATTACTATTCGTATTCGCAGTAACAATCTGTTGGGGCGGTTTAACACCCGTTTCTATTTTGTGTTATCTTGACAATATTTATTAATTAAATACTACAGGAAATGTATGGGAATATTGATAGTAATTTCAATGTTCACAAGAAACCAATAATTATACGTCATGGAGAAATGATACGAATTTCCAAAGAATAATCAGCAACTTTATAGATTAGAAAAAAGGTACCGAGAATTCTGTCAAAACCCAAATAAAACACAAAATATTTATTATTCATTAAAATATTGTTGAAATGTATGTAAAGCCTCTTTCGATATAATACATTACGAATAACCCGGGAAAACAGAAAAATTTTCAAACGCATTTTCCGGAAAAAAACTTCAATTCTCTTTGCGAATTCTCTTTTATGAGTGTTTTAATGAAACAATCAGGCGGAGCCATATCAGGTGAATAGCGCGATTGTTCGATGATGTTTCATGAATTTTTGCTCAGAAATCCGTTCACAATGATAGCCTTGTAAGATGGTCCATTATTGGTGTTTCATTCAAAAATTCATGAGTTTTCTTTTAATTGATTAAGTCGATGCACAACTTCCAGATAGTTTTCTTACATTTTCTTTTATTTTACTGTCTAATCTCCTGGCAAGAATTTCATTTTTTGTTTAAGTCTTTTTTTTTCGTCTCTTTGCAGAATTAACTAAATAATACTTTGGAAATTTATGATGGAAAGGCTCAGCACAGAACAAAGAACCAAAGTTGTTCAATTTTACTTTGAAAGTTAGCATTCGATTATTTAGATCATATCAAAATTTATTTCGTGTTCTAAATGATCCTAGCGCTCCAACAATTTACCGATTGGTTCAGCGTTTTGGGCAACAATGGGCTGTCTTTGATCTTCCGCGTGCTGGAAGACCTCGTGCTGTTCGAAATGAAGTGACCATTGCTCGAGTGCAAGCAAGTATTGAAGAAAATCCCGAAACTTCCACCAGGCGACTTTCTCACCAGTTAGAGATGTCTAAGCGGTCTTTGCAAAGAATTTTACATATGTTACATCTTTTCCCATATAAAATGCAGTTGGTTCAAGAGTTAAAACCAAATGATGCACAAGAACGCATTCAATATGGTCACCGTTAACGTTACTTATGTGCCACCCGTTATATTACAGCATCAGGACCATAAACATTATTAACTTTTTCAGCCGAAAGGTTTGCGTTTTCGCCTTCATCGAAGAAAAACTGTAAAATATGCTGTATTTTCGTTGGTGCCCATCTTAAGCAATACTGAGTCATGCACTCACAAAACTGTCTGAGAAACTTTTGAATACGAAATCTTATTGTGTAGAGCCGCTATCTATGGGAAAAATAATGGGCACCAAAAGTGTGAGATACATTTATTTATTTTACTCCTATTAGGATCATAGGACCCCAACAAAATTCTTAAATCTTAATCTATCTAATGACATGTTTTTATGTCACTCCAATCCTTTCCGCATTTTCCAATGTCCTTTTCGAGCTGCCTTTCCCACGTGTGAGCTCGCAGTCTACGACTGCTCTCTGGATTCAATGGCTTGCAGGACCTATCCAATTCTACTTCCGTTTAATAATATTCAAATGAATTGGTTTTTGGTCTATTAGCGCCCACAGTCAAGCTTTCGACATTGTATTTGCTCAGTGAATTTTTAGCAAACGTCTGAGACAGAGGTTAGTAAAAGTTTGCAAGCCTTGTAGAAGTTTGCGGCGCCGTGTTCCATGTTTCACACACATATAGAAGTACTGAAGTGATGTCGGAGTTAAAAGTTCGTATTTTCGTTCATTCTGAGATTGAGGAAGGAGTTCTATATTTTGTTAGGTTGGCCATAAGCTGGCAGTGATTTTTTAATTTGGTTTTCAATATCATCTACGCGTCTCTTCTGGCACCATATAAATTTCTTAACCATCTCAAAGGACATTGGATGAAGGTTTATAAAAGTCAGTACTGGTGTTTCAAATATTCCGATTTACACATTTCTTTTTTCATATTTCTTTCAGAAGCAAAAATATACGAAATCATATATACAAATTCCATACACAAATTACCTATTGATAATTTATTTGCATTGAAATATCTGCACATATTAACACTTTTTCCAAATATTAGTTCTATGCCTTGTAAATAATAATAACTCTAATAACCATCAAATGGGAAAAAGGTGTAAAATTTTGCACAAAACTGTCTGCAACTGATTTCCAGTAAAAGTCCTACCTATCAGTAATCAACGAAATGCATTATCGTGATAGCTTCACAACTGGCGACGAACATAATTTCAAATATGTTTGCCAGAGAGCCCACATATAGAACTACTTCTTCCCCCTGTAATTGAGATTACACAACCTAAGTAAAGGAAGGATCGTACATTTTCCAGAGGAGTGATATTCAGTTGAAATGATCGATTATTATTTGTGTTTATTCGCATAGTATCCGTTTTGTCAATATTTAGACGGAGTCCCGCTCCAGCAGCGAATGTAACAACCGGATCAAGCTTACCGACCATGTCCTCATAGTTGTGAGCAAGCAGGCAGATATCGTCCGCATAGTCGAAACCTGCAACCCCCAAATTAAGCCTCTTTGATTTTGGAGAGCATGCTTCATACAATGTTAAAGAGCGTTGGGGGAGAGAATGCAGCCTTATCGCACTTCTTTATTAACATTAATGCTGTCACTTACATAGTTCACCTCCATGCAATATACGGCAGCTCACTTCACGGTAAAGGTCTTTTATTAAGTAAATAATTTTTTCGGGGGAACCTTTGCACCGTACGGCAGCCCAGATTGCATCGTGACGTAGTTTATCAAATGCTTTCAGGAAATCAATGAGTATTAGCTGCAAAGGAGATCGACACTCAACACTCTGCTATACTATTATGTGAAGGCAGTTGACATGGTCCACACTTACTGCGGTCGAAAGACTGCTGGTTCCTCGCGGAGTAATGCGGGATAAACGCTGCTGATTCTTTTGTTAGTGACATAGGCTATAAACTTATTGATGCTTTATAGCAGTATTATATCTCTCCAATTAGAACCATATGAAAGATTACCCTTTTTTTGGTAGTTTGACTACGACACTTTCCTCTATCTCGCTTGGAAGGTTCCCACTTTTTCTAAAAGCTTTTGATGATGGGGTGCAGAAGCGCTGCATTGGATATGTGGTCTACCTTCAACAGTTCTGGAGCAATATTGTGGACACTAGACGTCTTGTTCAATTAAAAAGCCATTAAGGCACCCACATGATAACGATCCGAAACACACATCGAAAGTGGCAAAAGAGTGGCTAACAAACAATAAGATATAAACTCTTGATTGGCCGGCACAATCACCTGATTTAAATCCTTTTAAAAACCTTTTTGGCATCCTTAAAAGGAGAGTGGCAGGACATCGGTTTTCCAACAAAGAGGAGCTATTCAACAAGTAGAAAACTGAGTGGGAAAACCTTCGGGAGGATTGTTTTTATTCATTAGTTGCCTCGATGCCAAAAAGGTGCGAAGATGTTATTAAAAACAAGGGCGGATACACAAAATATTGATTTTGGTGCTATTGTTTTGCGCAAGTGAATTCCGGCTCTGCTGTACATTTTTTCATAATTCTTTTAAACGCAATTGTTGTTGTTGTTGTAATGTATTGGTTTTATAGCTTAATAATACCTCTGTGAAAATAAATAGTAAGCTTTGTTTTAAATGTTTTGTTTTTATGAAAATTATGTATTTATAGTCTGGAGTACATTTTGTTGCTTTTGTATTGCGCAACACTGTACATTGCAATCCATCGCTTGTATCTTTTTTAGAGAGAAGGTTGCTATAGAAACTTTTACATATCTCCATTTGCTCATCTTTTGCCGTAACCAAAGTGTCATTTTCATCTTTAAGTGGCTTACCGGGTACAAACGGTCGGTTGTTCAAGATCTTAGCAGTCTTTTGTATATGTCTCTGCAGCGGTTCGTTTCATTTGCCTGTTGGGCTGCTGTTGCTATGTCATCAACACGCCTCCATTTATCTCTATGCCTGAAAAAGTTGACGTTTTTTTGTTTTTGCAGTACTACTTGCCTCTTTGGGCACTTTTCTTTGCTGTATGAGATTCCATGTTTCGTCGGAAATCCATGATTTTCGATTGGTGCTGACAAAACCGATGTTTTCATTAGTAGCGGATGGAATTTGGACTGATGGTTTGCATAAAAATCTTCCAAGTTTACAAATTTCAAATATGAAAAAATGATGGGAAAAAATTTTTTCCCTATCCGAAAATCTATCACCCTCACGAAAACCCCCTGCACATATATGAAATGGTTTATAACACCTAATTTATTCAAATCACTTAATTTAAACAATTTAGAAATTTTTACATTTTATTTAGAATTCATTCAAATTTGGCCTTCTTTGCGCGATGAAATGTAAATTGTATACAGTGTTCTTGTGTTTGTTTCCAGAATGATTTATATGTATTAAATCAAAATTAATTGAAAATTGCACCAAATTAAATTGAAATAAATTCTTAAACTGCCAAAACAAATAACGCCCACTCACTCATGGTGTGAGTGCTGTGTATGATGTGGTAATTGTTGAAATTTTGTAAAACGATTTTTGTGATGATTTGAATATGATTCTATTAAATGCCTTGATTATGCAAATGTTTGAATAATATAATTT
>JAHXMU010026164.1:0-12027 GCA_019455685.1 Philornis downsi
GGCTAAGAGTATATTTAACCTTTTTTATAATTATTTTTCTAAAGCCGCTGCACAAACACGTCTGTCTGCACAGAGAGAGGACATGTGGTTTCAACAAGACGGCGCCACATGTCATGAAGTCAGAGAAACAATACAATTCATGTAGCAGTCATTTAAATCTTGCGTTCTTGTTGGGACACCCTTTATAAGAGCTGATGCTACAATAACATGCTGAGTCTTCATTTATGAACATTTGGAAAAGCTACAAAATTTTGCAGATGAAGATTTATATATAAACTATATATAAACAATTTATATATAAACTTTCGAATACATAGAAGTTGGTTAGGAAAGGGCCGACAAAAATAATTCTGACATGGGATGATTCAAGTGCGTAGAAGAACATAAAATACTTTAAAAAAAAAAATAGGAAATTTTGTTAGAAATGGCTACTATTTTGTAAAAATTTGTTCATTGAGATCCAACAAATGTGAACGTTTTCTACAGATAATAGTCTAACTTACTTAAATAGTTGTCATTATTTAATTTCACTGAAAGCCTCTCTTAAAAAATAACTCTAATCGCTCCGATCTATCTCTTTCAGTTCATTCCACCATCTTCTCCTTCTGCAGTCCTCCTCCTAAAAATATCTATAACGATTTTCACCCTATCATGCACATGTCCAAGATAAAGAAATCTTGTTTCTATGAAGTTCAATACAAAACTCAATTTTCCCCGAATTCCAACTGCCAAAATATGTCGATTTTTCTTTTATTTTTTGAAGCACCAACATTTGGAAATATGAAATATGACCGACCTGTCATTCCATATTCGAAAGGAAATAAAAATTGCCTATTCTTTTTCAATTTTTTTTTTTTTTGTGTTCAGCTAACCCATTATCCACCTTTTTCCCTATCACAATCAATTTCATTGTTTATCTATCATTTCAGTTTTCCTTTTGGGTGGATAAATATGGTGCATATCCCGATGTCTTGCCAACCCATTGTTTTGCCATAATTTCTCTACAATTTCGCTGGGCCGAGACAATGACCATGTGTGTGAGTTGTGTGAGAGTTGCATGCAACAGCTGTTGCCAAAAGGCTTCCCATTTCACTATGAACCTATTAAATTTCAAATTTCACATGCAACTAAGGATGATTGTTGTATGTATGCAACATTCAATATTACGCCGAGTTGCATGATGCAGCAACATCGTTTGCTGCTGCTGTTGCTGTTGCCGCTGAGTGCAAAAATACCATTTAGCATTAACTTGGAGCATACAAAGCGGCAATATTTGGGATTTCGGAGGAAAACCACCGAAAAAAACAAGAGAAAAATGTACGCCAACAACAATGACTGGCGAAATGGCCGAATTGGCTTATGGTCCATTGTGTTGGTCGTCTGATGGGTGTCTAAACGAACGCGTCTGCATAGATTTTTGGTTTTGAATGCTGAGTGACCATTTAGCCGGGACGGTCTCCTCATAATGGATGCTATGTTTATGCAGGCAGCTATCGAATGACCAAACACAGTGAGGCTGACTACAGCATTCACATTCACTTTATTTCATATTTCTATTCTATGCACCGGGAGGGGAGTTGGGTATCTGTAGACGTTACGATTTCATTTAGGTTTTGAATTTTTTCTTCCTTTTTTTTTGGTGTGGCATGCTTAATTTTATGTTTTTAGGTTGAACTGCTGCTGCAACAACAGCATTTGCTTTGAGGCTTTCGCAGTCATAGCTTTTTCCGCACATTGTACGAGTATTAAAAGCTAAAGGACCCGTTGCAGTACAATGGCAAATGGCTGCACTGTAGCTGCTTAACGCTTTATATGCATTTGGCAAAGTTACGGCTAAAGTGAGGTATTTTTCGCGGCTATTTTGGTAAGCTTGGAGCCGCATTCAAAGAATACGCGAAATTGTGTTTTAGCTTTGTGATTATAAAAGTGAGCCAACGAGCAAGAGCGGATTCCGTTCATATCTATGTTGTTTCAGTTTTGAAAAACGTTTTGCAGTCTCTTAAAAGGATTTGTTCATTAAAATTGGTCACAGAAAGATTAAAACTATGTTAGTGGAAATGGAGGAAACTGCAGACTAATGCTGGAAGTGTACATCATCTAAGGCTTAAGTCAAAGTAAATAATATTAAACACGTATGTATATAAATATTAAACACCGACTCAAGGAGAAAAATTTGCCAAGACTATTTTATTTAGCAGAGCAGTACATTTTCATTCTGTTGGGAGTTTATTTTTTTACAAGAAATTTTTCATTCCAAGTTTCGCCCAAATGTTCTTAAAAAATGATGGCTTTAATTAAAAGTCAATTTAGTACGGAAAATTTTTTCTTTCCAAGTTAGCGCCAAATTTTCAAAGAGAAAGTCGAATTGAAACTTAAGTGGAAACATTTTCGCATTGTATCAAATTCAGATTTTCAAAAAGTGGGTTTGTTGTTGTTGTTGTTCTTTGAAAAATTTTCACCTTTAGTTTAAATTTTCAAAAAAATATATAGAAGATATGGAAAAAGTCGGTGTGTTGCAGAGGAACAATTTTCGTTACGATTCAGAATCAAATATTCCTTGAAATTTTTCCACTCTTGAAAAGTTTAAATTTTCAAAAAAAAAAATCAAAAAAAAAAAAAAAATCCACAAACGTTAGCTTAAAGTTAAATTTTCATAAAAAAATTTATTGTTTTACCACAGTTCAATCTCAAATTTCAAATTGCAAATTTTTATAAAAAATGTTTACTCCATGTCAGAGTAAATTTTTCGTAGAAATTTGACACCGGTGTAATTTTTATTTTGAGTCCCGTCAAATTTTCATAATAAAACGTAAATTCTGTGTCTAAATCAAAAGAAAGCTTTTATTCTGTATCGGACGAAATTTTCACAGAAAATGTTTGCACTGAGTCAAAAAATTCGTTATTAAATCAGTCTAATTTTCACAGAAAGACGATCCCTCTGAGTCAGAGTCAAACAATCATGGGAAAATTTTTACTTCATCAAATCATGATATTGACAAATTTTTAAAGATCATTTTTTGTTTCGATTTTCACAAAACTTTTCATTGAAACAATTCTTGTTGTGCTATAATCGAATTTTCGTTGGAAAAAGGTCAAATTCTCATAGAAAAATGTTTATCTGAGTCAGAATCAAATTGCTTAGAAAAATTTTAACTGTGAAAATGTACGTAGTAGGAGTCAAATTCTAATAGAATGCTTTCTGTTTGTATCAGAGGCACATTTTCGCAGAAAAAGGTTTACTTTGAATCACCACCGCGCAATTTTCACAGAAAATTTCTCAACTTTGTGGAAGGCATAATTTAGTTTTTTTACTAAAATGACGTCGTATTTAAGCTATAAATAAATGACAGTACAGATTCTCCCATAATATTTTAAGGCCGCTAGTGCCATTTGCACATTTCCTAGAAACAATTCATTTTAATACCTGCTCTGATGTTCGTGGAAAAGTAGATAAAGAAAACACGCACTAAATAGTCTAGTGTTATCTGTCATACAATGGATGCTAACAAATTTGCCACAGTGGTAAAAGAACGTCAAATAAGACACAACAAGATATTTAAAATATATGCTTTAATCATAAAATAGCAGAGAGAAAATTACACTGTTCAAACGAATTAAAGAAATGCTGAAAAAATAATGCAAACATTTGTTCATACAAATTGGCTTAACAAAAATGTTATAGAAATGTGGCGGCTGAATTTAAAATCAAATATGTTTTCGGACTTTTTTTTATCCGATTGAGCGACGCCGTCTGATAGGACATGACAACTGTCTTAAATTGTTATTAAACTTTTCAGAATTTGGCACAGCCTAATAATTTGCAAGAAGTACATGAATTGGCCTATATCGACCGAACTCTGTTTGTATCTCCTATACAAATTGACCGATTTTTCGAAAGTGATTTTGATTTTTTTGAATTTAACAAAATTAAGAAACATAACGACTAACAAAAGCTAATACCTTCAGCCAACCACATTTCAAAAAGACATGCTAATATAGGCATTGCTTTTAGAATAAACAGCTCAATAATCCAAAATTTTGAGCAGGTAAAAAAGGGAAATCAACCGAAATTTGAAAAAAAACTAAACTAATCTAAAATCAATCGGCTGATCGACTTTTCGTCGCTAAAAGAAAACTATATAACTAGAAAACTATAAACTATATAACTATATAAAAGATAACTATATGTAGAACTGACGGCTTATAAAAAACTATAGCTGTTTAAACCGTCAGTTGACAAAACCTATAGCTGAATAGTAAATTTGCTAATAAAATTCCCTGAACACATAAACATTATGGTGCTGACTGATTGATTTATGATCGACCATAAAAATAGCTAAAACTATGGTCACAAAAATTGGTATATAAATTGTTATTCATTTAGTGGTTTAGAAATTGCCAGTCTGGCAAGGTTGTGAACTGTTAAATGCCTGATCTGAAGTGCTATTTATTTATTTAAAGGTTTGCCATTTACGACTATAAATCGTTTAACAATTGAAGAACGCGTAATAATGGTTAAAACTTACTACAAAAATGGTGATTCAAATGTGGGATTTCAGTCGAACTAAATTTTCTTTAGGGAAGAAGCTCATTTCTCACAAGCAAAAATTGTCGTATATGGGGCTCGGAGAACCTGAAGGTAATTTTGGAAAATTAACTACATCCGGGAAAAAGTAAACGTATAGTGCGCATTATGATCTGGAGGTGTCATTGGTCCATATTTTTTCGAAAACTACCTCAAAAGGATCGGCTGCTGGAATCAATTCAGAGGCGGTCATTTAAATGACATTGTATTTCGTGCATAACGCAAGATCCAAGCATTATAATGAAATAAAAGTTTCACCGAAATCATAGCTTTATGTGTGTTTTATTTAACTTTACCTCAAACCGAAAAATAGTTAACCTTATGCATTCCTCTGGAACATTTTCTTCAGCTTTATTTCTGGAAATGGCTATAGCGATAGCTGAAGCTAAAGAGGGTTATTGTAAGTGATCAATAGCAATCTTTTTACTCCGATTGTTTCCTCTGTAACTGCTGATTCGTGTACTGCAACGATGAAAATTTGTGTCCATTGATTTATTGTATTGTATTGTATTGGACAATAGTGTACCTTCCATATACATGTCCTAACCCATATATTTTCAAGTGCGTATCCTTCAACTAGTTGCACTAAATGCAGCTAATTTTGGTACACGTTTAATTTTTAGCTTGAAATGCTTTCCCTCGACACTTTTAGTACCTTCCAAAAAAAATTGCCTATTTTTCTAAATTCAATTTCTCTTGTCTAAGTTCTAATTAGCAGGCAGCAATATCTTTGTATGTTCATATAAAATATCATTATATGGATTTAAAATCCTTAGGAAAATTTTTGGAAATATTGATTGCGTAGTTGTCCCCCTTCCTATAAATGACTAATTTAAGCCGAATATTCAAACAGTTGGCTAACGATTGATTAGCTTAGTTCTGAGAACGTAAATGGACGTTATTGCCACACCTATACAAAAAGATGGATTTATCGAAATTTAATTTCCACTGCAATCTCTATTTCGCAGACTGCAGCAACTTATATTTTTTGTTAAATGCATTACATTACAATGCTTAATTTAGTATGAAAAAATCGACTGAATAACAACGCCCTTCTTAGTAATTCCCATACAAATTACCTAATTTAACTAACAAACTTCTTGATCCATATTTTTCGTTTAATTACACCAAATTTATTACACTCGTAGTTTAGTAAACGTCAGCCTTTTGGCGAACTTTATTCTACGAATAAAAATGGTGTGAATTGTTTTGTTCCTTAGGATACATCACGTACAAATTAGCCAATTTGGAAAAAATAAAATTTGTTTTGCAATATCGTACACACTAAGTTATATACATAAATAACAAATTTAATAAATTTTAATGTTGCAACTTTTATTGTGCGGTAATTAGGAATATTGATATCGACCTAGTCACTCCCCTACAGGCGCCGAGCACACGTTTGCCCCTACGCCAAAGCACGCCGGGTGAAGGTATGTGCAAGTCAGTTCACCTGATTGAAATTTCTTTATAGGTTTTCTACTTACATTCAAATTACAAAATTTGACCGGCAGTTTCGATGAAAAATGTTTATATAAATTAACTTTTTAGAACCTACAGTAAATCTCGTATACATTAATTTTATTTTTTTTTAAATTTCCATACCAAATTTGAGAATGAATCTGAGTCGTATTGTAAAACAATTGTGAAATAATGAAGCCGGCATAAAGTTTTTTGAAAACTGTTTTTCCTCCAAAAAATTAGTATAAAAGTTTTTGCTCTGAAGTTATTTTTTTTTAAGAAATTCTTTCTTTTATGTCGGAGAAAAATTTGAAAATTATTCGTTGTGAGTAAAGGCTAATACTGTTCTGCTATTATGGTCGTGAAATTCGAAGCTATCTGTTTCCACCAGGCAATTGTATGTTTTTCGCATGGAAATTCTTCTTAACTGGCAACACCAATTCTTTTTTGTTGGTTTCCAACACTGAAATCGGATGAACTTACATTTTTACGCTACAATATCTTATATTGTATGCGTTTGTAAACTTGTGAAATTAAATAGTTAAGAAAAAAACACAATTTTATAATTATTAAAATACATTATGGAACATATCACGCCGTACAAATGTAAGTTTATCCGATTTCAGAGCAGAAAAGCAATTCAAAAAAGCTGGCAATGCCTCTAAACCTTTTCACTAGGAAAGAATGTCATGCGGATTTTTTTTTTTTTTTTTTTTTTGCTTGTGAAAAAAACATAATACCTCATAAAAGTAATCGTTTTCATAGCACATTTTTACCACAAAGTCAATGTTTAGAGTCAAACATATTTAATAAGATAAGAAGGGTCATGGCTTTTCCTGTAGCGTTTGTTTAGGTATTGCATATTGAATCGTATTGATGTCAAATGCATCGCTTGCTACATTTTACGTCTTATGCTAAGGACAAAATACGTAAAAGTTCACTTGAGAATATTACCTATATAAACAGTTTAAGATATGAAACGCTAAACCGTAACGTGTAATAAGGAAAACTCTTAAACAATTGCCGGTCCGCTCTTATCTTCTGCATTTGTGGTGTCGCTCTGTGTGACATCCGATATGGAGCATTAGTGATAATGATTATCAATAGTTTAGATAGTGTACTGTTCCTATAGTTTGTAACAATATTTTACAATAAAATAAAATCAGTTCTTGTAAAGGATTCAAAACGTAGGGTGTTATTATTTAAGGTTGCACTAAACAGTCAAAATATAATGTTTATAGCAAAGTTTTCACCTTAAGCCAGAGCGACAAGTTCACAGAAAATTTGTGAAGCATTAATGGAAGAAAGAAGCACAATTTCACTGTTCTCTTCCCACTTTATAATATCTTAAACCCACTGTAGTTTTCTGTGTTTTCAACCGCGTTGCATGCTAACTCAACTACAGACTGGTCACTAGTGTTTTGGGTGTTATCATGGAAACAACTCCTGCATTCATCCGTACAATAGCAGTAGAAATATCAACTATAGTGTTGAGAATTTTTCATTCCAAAATAAAAAAAAAAAAAAAAAAATAATGAAAAAAAACGCAAGTTGCATTTTATTTGTGTCTGTTTGCTTTTTCGGTAGAGCTGTAGGCCAGCGGCACCTATTCCGTTTTTTTGCATTGCGTTTTTCTTCTTTTTCATGTTCACAAAAGC
Source organism: Philornis downsi (assembly GCA_019455685.1). Taxonomy (NCBI): domain Eukaryota; kingdom Metazoa; phylum Arthropoda; class Insecta; order Diptera; family Muscidae; genus Philornis; species Philornis downsi. The sequence continues at coordinate 7,705 of JAHXMU010026164.1, forward strand.
GTTGTTGTTAGCTCTTTTGTAGATTCCTGCCACAAGATTAACGGCCAAATTAGCATAATGAAAAAGTAAAATCTCGTTTGTATCTGTTAGAGAAAACAAAAGAATGTCAGAACAAAACAATTGGACATTTTGGAGGCAAACAATGGACCCGTTAGGAAATTTTCGAGTGAAATGATAAAATGATGCAGGTATGCAGCACATTGAAATAATAATGGGGACATATTATGGTTAAAAAAAAAAGAAAACGGAGAAAATGTTAAAGGACATTATTCTCATGTTTAGCAGTCTTATTGCAAGTCAACAACTTGTTGTGATCAAATTTGTGATCACAACAAAATATTTACAAAATATCAACCAAAAACCAACAATTTAATACACAAAATTTCATCTGTATCGAAATTTTAATAGAATTCCATTCGGCACTGCGTGCCTCGTAAGGCACGAAATCACATTTATCGATATGATTTACTCTGTACCACAATAACCGTGGCATTACATCAACTATTCTATGGAAATAGGGTGTGACTTACTAAAATTTAAAAATAATGAGATTGATGGATCACCTCCCACTCGTGGACTTTAATTGCAACAATCTGAAGACTATCTTAAACCAGTGAATAATGCAATTTTAACGCTTCGCTAAATCGAACGAATGGTATCGCATGTTTCACTTAACAAAAAAACACAGATATAGTAACATACAAATTTATATATTTAAAGAAAATACAACATATTCCCCTACATCCCATTAATGAAATGTGGGAGAGGTTCTTACATTCAGTGAACTTACATGCTTTCTATTCTACTCACCAAAAGGAACCTACCGTTTAATATCGATTTAAAAGGTCACATTCAGAAGCTTTTGCTAAACAATTAAGGCTTAAATAACACAAATTTTGTTGGCGTACAAATAGTTTTCATCAAAACTTTACGGAAATATGATGTTTCAATTCCAAATTGTTGCTGGAATACGAACTTATATTAGTACGCAACATCCTTTCACTACTGAAGTAAAATATTGACAATATTGAAGTCACCGGAAAATAATCAACGCATTGATTTTAATATGCCTTGAAATTTTTTTTAACAAATTTTCTAAGAAACCTGATAACGTAATAGAAAAGATTGTAACATTTGGAATTTTGGAAAACTGTCTCTGGTTAAAAAAATTTTTCTGTCTGAGCCAGATAAAAATTTTCATAAGAAAATTGTCCTTCTGATATAAGTATGAAAGTAATTTGTTCAGTGATTTAACTTTTTAATTCCTCACAGAAACATACAAAAGAATTTACAGTAAACGATTTTCTTTAAACTTTTAGGGCACTGCTACACGTTCAATATATATTGTGATATTTGGATCGCGATCCATTTTAATGGATTGATGGATCACGAGCGTATGCTAGATGTTCAATATTTATCGCGTCAGTATTTACGTTTTTCTTGTGCAGTGGAGATCGGTTATTACAAAAATGTTGCGAGAAAAACAAAAAAAACATCCTGTTTAGCTATTTTGCTTGTTTAATAATAATAAATTTTTTTACATTTTATTTGTTAAATTTTTTACACTGCGTCTTTGGTTTTACGTTTTATTTCACTTCTTATTAACGTATCGCGAACTAATATCATGAAAATGCTACACGTTCAATATTTATCACGCGATCCGTGATCCGCGATCTGGATTCCATAATTTAGGCCATTCTGCGATATGGATCGCTATCCATCAATACCGCATGCTACACGTTTAATAAATATCGCGATATTGGATCGCGTTCAATACATATGGGCATCTCCCAGTGGCGCGGACGCGACATTCGTACGCTTTTAACTACGCCAAAAACAAGAAAGAAGAGAAAAATTCGATCTATATTTTTAGTGTTCTAAAGCACTGAACTGCATTTTAGAAGATATTCGCAAGATTTAATACAAATCACTACAAACTTATAAACAATTATACAATAAAACGGACGCGACAAAAAATAGAAGATATTTTGAAGCTCTTATAGAAATATGCAAAGTTCAGCGAATTCTGATAACTTTGTGTTTCAACATATTACATGTATATGTTAAAGGTCAAATGATGATTTTTGTTCGTAGACTTATGAAATACGAGAATAATCTCTTAGCTTTTTTTAATTGATGCTGTAATGAATACGGACGCGACATTACGGACGCGACAATTTTTTCTAAGGGGAATTAAATACAGAAATGATGTTCATTATAACACAAATTTTAATGAAAATAAAACATAACAAGTTTACTTCAAGTTACATAATATAGTAATTAAATAAGGAAAAAATAAAATTAAAAGCTGTTAGATTGGTCTATTTTAATTTGTTTCTTTAAGGAATAAGCGGTTCGAGCAACTTCAATATATTTACTGTTCAAATATGAAAACTAATGAAAACTTTTAACTCCTTTGATATTTGGAACCTTGTGCCATATCTCTGATAGTTGATTTGAAAAACTGTGAATTTGTTCTCCAGGGATATATAAAATGATGACTCCATCAATGCTATTCTTAGCACATTCATAAAAGGATGAAGCATCTTCGAGAGTAATATTTGTTGCTTTAACAATTTGCCATACCTTTCGTTTCACCACGGCACCTACTCCGTCCACAGCACCTTTGCCATGTGAAGTGACGAAAAAGTTCCACTCTAAAATTCCGCATAATTTTTTTCTATACATACTCTCGCTTTCGTTGAGCTTCTTTCCTCTTAAAATCTTCCAATTTTTCGTCATCTGTTCTTATCTTCTCCTTATACTTCTTTGCCTTCTCACTCTTTGTAACTTTGGATGTTTGTGCCATCTATAAAATATTAATTTAAGTCTTTTTTATAAAACTTTAACGAATCTTCAGAGCTTATGGTTCCGGACGCGACAAATTTTAAACAGCAATAAAATTGTTTTTCCTTTTTGACGGGAGCCGATTATTATATTTTCGTAACTGGGACAATCCACTTGTTGAACACCTAACAGCTGCTTGCATTTGAAACGGTTGACAGCTAATGACAACAAAAAATAATATTTTTTGCACCCGGACGCGACAATAGAATGTACGAAAAAGCAAAGTCAAAAATCTTCCGTTATTCGAACTCCATTCTCTCTCGATTCTTCTGATACATAATATTGTTGTTGGTGGAACATTTTTATATTACAGCAACAATACAATCTAACTTTGAAGAAGCTAAAAACACAAAAAAAAATGTGGGTATAATTCCTCAAAATGCCTACAATTTTTTTTTTTTTATTTTACCATGGTATATTTTGGCCAACAAATTAAAAAAAAATAAAAACGCTTTTAGATTTATAAAATATAGGTATTTAACTTTTATTATTAGGCATTAAAAAATTTTTCACCGCAGTTTGAATTTTTCACTCGTGGTTGACCTTTTTTGGGAGATGCCCATATTGAACTTGTAGCAGTGCCCTTACAGAAATTTAATTTAATTTAATTTTCGGTCTTTGCTTTTTTTCTATAAATTTCTGGTAACTTTACATCTTACATGTAGCATTTTTAGACCTTCAGTGAAATGAGGTGACTTTGATTTGTTTCATTTTCTGTTATCTAAAAGGAAAGCATACAAAATCTTCATTCTAATTCAAATAACCAAACTGAAACTGTATTAAATTTGCACTCTTATTCGTACCACTTAATTTCGTCCTGATTTATTTATCCGAAACTTAGCCATAGGCAATCTTGGCTCTCATTTTGAAATGCTTAATTAAAAAACAAACAAAATGTTTGATCAGCATTGAAAATTTCTTAGAATTTGGTATCCAAACCCCAAAAAGTTTGCGAAACGTTTTTACCTTTTGCCATGAAAAGAAAACTATGCTAGGTTTTAGTTCTGGCAGCAATTTAGTTCAATTCGAAATATTTATTTTATTATATTTTGATACAGGAACAGAATAAATAACCAATATGTGTTCCCAATTATGTTCTAGACAAGAAAGGAATCAAAGCAAAAAGTGGAATCAAACTTTTGATGACATTTCATATAAAAAACTAAAGGCAAAAAGGACAAGAAATTGCAAGTAGGTAATAAATATTTATCTAATTCTTTTCCATAATTTCTAAAGAATCTGTTTAAATCTTTGGCGTCTGTAGCTGCATTGATTTAAGAAAGTTCCAATTTCTTTCACATCAATATTGGACGACGTATGATGCCTATTAAGAGAAAAGTTGGCTGGAGCGAGTACATTGTGTGATATTGCTTTATAATTGAAGTACCTCCCACGCCATCTATACTACATTAGGTAAACTATTATATAAAGCAACTTCGCCTGGTGCACAATATCCAGAATTACTTGTACAAAATT
>JAHXMU010026165.1:0-19670 GCA_019455685.1 Philornis downsi
CTAGTTTTGGGGCCGCCCTCGCACTTTCAGATCAAGGTGTCTCAAAGGAAAGTTTATATTTTGTGAATCGATTAGAAAAAAACAACATTTTTCTCGAAATGTAAGCCGTTTCCCAAAACATCTTTTCTTTAGTTGTATTGAAAAATATCATCAGTTTTCAAACAACATTATTTTATTGTTGATTTGCACTTCTCTATGTCCTCATTCACTTGTTTCAGTTTAGCTCGGTCTGTGTTTTAAAACTTTTTCTTTATGGTTATTGAAAAAAAAAACCATTCACATAGAAAAACGAAGTTTTTCGAATGTTTCTCATAAGTGAATGCATGCGATGTTTTCCGAGTCTGTGCAATCAAGAAGAATTCTTGTTGAGTTGAGAGTTTGAGATGCATAAGACTTGATAAAGTGCTTATCGTCGTCATAACAAGCCTGATAATGGGGACAGATGGCTGCATGCGAAATGGCTATACAGACAGCCTGCCATATTTGGTTTCGCAAAAAGTTTAAATGGTTTTGAGCTTGAATAGTTGCTACAAAGAATATTAATATATATAAAAAATTTCTTAAAAATAATATCGTCCAAGTAACCGACCGTGGCGGCTATCGTTCTCATGATCGCAGGTTCAACCACGCATACAGCCAGCTATCGTTATTTGAGCGTCAGCTTACCTTAATGTGTCTGACGAATTGAGTACTTGAGTAATTGACAAGTCTTGTTAATACTTCTCAAAGTGTGACGTTCGGAATTGTCGTTAAACTGTAGGTCCCATTGGGCGAGTCTAAATATAGAATACGTATAAGCTTACTAAATGTGAGAAGCTCTTCCATGTCTCAGTCATGAAATGAAACGATATTTGTTTTTAATATCGTCCAAAAATAAATTCTCTCATTCGCTGCACTCGTTTAAGAGAACAGTAAGATCTCTTATGACGGTGCGACAGATAGATTCGGTGACGGCTGCCATTTTGTGAAAGATATTCTCCTATCAAAGGCATGTGGAAAGTTGGTTTATTGCTGTAAGCTCTAGATTTGAGGTAACCCCGTAGGAAAAAATATCCATAGAGCTCAAATTAGAACTGCGTGGAGACCAATTTATGTCACCTCTACTGAAGATCAGAAACGTATTAGACGTATCAGATATGTATTGGACTTGTGTGACGTTGTTCCGTCCTGCTGGAGTCAGGTTTTTTGGTTATATAGGTAGACAGGAAAGTTTTGTAGTTTTGCAGGTAACAGGAAGTTATCTAACATCTCCAAATAACGCTCAACATACCGGGGGAGGACTTCACGAACATGTAGAAACGATGTATTGGACTTTTGTGACGCTGTTCTGTCCTGCTGGAACCATGTTCTTTGGTTATACACAGGAAAGTTTTGCTGTAGTTTTGCAGGCGACAAGAGGTTACCTAACATCTCTACTCACTGTAACTGTATGTCCGATTTCATCTTCAAAAATTAAAGGCCGATAATTTCTTGCGATAACACCGTATACCATAGGGAGGGTCAGCTTAGGCGAATGAAGGTGTTTCTGTTGCTTGCGTTTCGGATTCGTTGCTCTCTAGCAGCGACAGTTCTCCTTATTTGCGTGTTTATGAAGATGAATATGAGCTTAATCCGAAAACAAGGTATTGGTAAACGTTGAAACGCTCCCATTTGTCTGGTTTACAAGCTACAGACCCACAGAGTAGCAGATGTGGTAAGATATTCCTCACCTCCGCCAATGGGGATTATATTCCATACTAGCATAATCAATTAGGCGTCTTCTGGTTGGAAGAAAGAACTGACGATTGCTGTAGCACCAATATTGTCAGTATCTTTTCCTAGATAGTCCAAGTTTTACTTGGCTAGCAATCGCATTGTAATATGTCCAGTGTGTCGCACACCGTGGGGAAAGCATTCACGGTGAGACTCACGTTAAACCCCCATGGACTCTGCCTGGTTTACCAAGACAAACCTTTGATTGCCTTTAATTCTTGCACCAATTACATTATGCGGAGCTGCAGCTTTAGATCTCTGTGCAAAATGTGATGTAATGGTAATCCTTGCACTTTTAAAGCACTTGCGCGCTTCCGAATTGAAAGTTTCGGATCGTCAGTAACAGACTGATTAACGCTCTTCTCTTTTTCTGGATGACCTTGGTCGTACTGATTTTGGGTTTTCCAGTGCTACACCAGTCCCTTCAAACTATATGACCTATTTTCGAATGAGCGGTATGTTTGGTGTATCATTTAGGTAGCGAAAAGTGTAAATACTATAAAATCTTCTATGCGCTAAGTCGCCGAATAAACGTTTTCGTAAAAATTCTCCTACGCCCAGCATGCCGTCCGCTCCTAAGAAATGTCTCATGGCATCTAAAGTCCCAAGAGTAAGCTTAGCAATTGGCATACCCACCATGCCCCTTCCATTCTTTGCGGCCATGCTGTAAGCTAAACAAATACAAGGTTTCTTATGAGACGTTCTGGATGTTTCCGGCAAATTGACAACTGGTCGCCATATCTCTTATGAGCGGCATTGTTTATTTTCTCATTAGGTTTTGTAAACAAATATCATGTTGATTCTTTTGTCTTTTCCAAAATTATCACTAAATTCAATCGTTTATTTTCCATTTCATTTCAGGTGAGTTTTTTCCCCATCCTAATGGTAACAAACAAACAAACGTCATTCCAAAATTTTTGTATGAGCTGGCTTTAAACACAAACAATATCCTGTGCGGGTGTATATATGTGTGTGCGTATTTGTAAGTACATTTTAGAATAAGTATTTCGTTTTAATGCTTTAGTTATTGCTATCATTGTTACTGTCCGTTTTGCCTTAACATTCGCCGCCTGCCTTTCAGCCTCTACAGTTTTATGGGACCTCTTGGCTGATTGCTCGAGAACATTTACTATAATTTTTTGTTTTAATGTTTATTTTTATTTTTGCGGTTTTATGGGCCATAAAAATATTTATTTAAATGCTGATATAAATTCATTGGCATCCTTCGGTATGAAAAATTGTGTTATCATCTTGTTGGCGATGAACTTGAGTACTTGAATTATGATCATTATAATTGCGAAAAGTCTGCCGGCGAGTGGTAGTGCGACTGACTGGATGATAGACATATAACATTGGTCGTTGATGTGCATAAGGGCATCATTTAAATATGGAAGAACTCATCCGCTTCTCCTTTCTTTTTCTTCCTTGCTGGCATGTCGTTGGAAGCGAAGATAATTTTTATGGGCAATGAAGTTAGTTTTTCTCACAACCTCATATATATGTACATAGTCCTGCCATATGTTCTGTTACACAATTTCCAGCGCTTATCGTTCAAAACTTCTTGCGGGAATAGAACCGTTAACTTTTTTTTCAGAACACATGCACTGATTAGTGAAGAATACATACTAGTCAGTTTGGTTTCAGTTTGCAATCTATTAACATGGAGTGGGGCGTTAAAGAAAATCGAGTCGGCGTAATAGCGTTGCATAAGTGCGGAAAGAGTGCTGGCCAAATTTTCAAGTTGCTAAAACCACTCGGTATATCAAGAATGTTCGTTTATCGTGCTATTGCTCGCTTCGGCGAATTGTCTCGAGTAGAAGACAGGCCAAAAAGTGGTCGCCCGCGCGTTGTCCGTACGTGTGCGGTAGTAAAGGCAGTGCGTGAAAGAATTCGGATAAATCCCCCTAGAAAGCAGAAAATCATGTCCAAGGAATTGGATATATCAACCAGATCCATGTCTAGGCTGATTCGGGATGATCTGCATATGAAAGCCTATCGTCGGTCCACGGGGCATCTTCTAACTCCTCAGCTAAAAAAAATGGCCATGAAAACATTCTGTTTACGGATGAGAAAATTTTTACCGTGGAAGAAGTTTTCAACAAACAAAATGACAAGATTTATGTCACTTCATCTAAGGAAGCGAAAAAAGTTGTTCCAAGGGTTCAACGTGGCCATCATCCCTCTTCCGTGGTGGGGGGTCTCCCACCATGGTGTCACATCCCTCCATAAAAAAACTGGTGCAAAGGTTTACCAAAAAGATGTGTTAGAGGGTGTTGTGAAGGGTTTGACCAATACCCTTTTCAATGGACGTAGATGTATCTTCCAACAGGACTCTGCTCCTGCGCACAAAGCTAAAACCACGCAGGAGTGGCTCAGAGTCAATATTCCTGGCTTTATAGCAGCAGAAGATTGGACATCGTACGTGCGGCTATAGCCCAATGGCCACACCGTTTGAAAGCTTGTGTTAAAGCAAAAGGCGGCCATTTCGAGTGAATACACTTTTTTTTTAATAATCAATATTGTCTTCTAATAAATGAAATAATTTTGAATACAATATGAAAATTGTTTTTTTTTTTTTTTTATCGCGTTTTATATTTGTAACATAACATATGGCAGGACTAGGTATGTAGGAAAAATTCTGTAGATGGAATAAAACTTAGTTTAAAAATGCCCTTTATTACTACGAAGAAGAAGAGCTTCTCCGATGATAATGATATATTTTATATAAACGAAAAAAAGTCTTTTTTCCCTTACAAGCGGTTATCCACTCAATAGAGGTTAAGGAAGATGTGTAAGAATTGGTTCTTCTCTTCTTCTGTTAAAATTCTCCAGTAAGAAAGAAGAAAAGTAAATATGAAAAACAGCAAATTAGCTAGTTTCAAAAGCCACTTTTGGTTTTACGAAGAACAACTAACGCGCCTTTTTTTCACCACAGTAAATGGAAGTGTTATCACTGAATGTATTATAATATAGACGTTCTGAAATTCATGTTGTGAACGCCGTCTGAAATCTTGTAAAATGCATTATTACCAACTTCGCGCTGCCGTAGCAACCGACTGGCTAACGGCTAAGCGTCATTCTGTTCTGTTGTTTGCAATCCAGTGGAAGGACATCATTTTACGTCGCTGTTAAACAACTTATCTACATGGGATTTAAACCCAACAATGATATTGCTTTGTAAAGGGTGTTCCAACAAGAACGCAAGATTTAAATTTTAAATAAAACACAGATATTTAAAAAATAATCGTGAAACTTTATTATATCGTAAAGTAGACAAAATGAGGTTATGTACGGAACAACACATTGGGCAGGTGGCCGCCGCGGCTTTGCTGGCACACACGCGATCTTTTAATGAAATTTTCAATGACCGTTTTGCATAAATGCTGCGGTATTTCATTAAGGCAGCGTCCAATTTCCTCTTTGAAGACTTGAGTCGTCGTCGGTTTATTCGCGTAAACCATCGACTTCAAAAAACCCCAGAGAAAAAAGTCTAATGGTGTTAAATCGCAGGATCTAGGCGGCCGATTCTGGTCTCCAAAACGCGAAATAACATGACCGGGAAATGACTAATGCAGCAATTGAATTGTTTCTCTGGCTGTATGACATGTGTGGGCATCCTGTTGAAACCACATGTCCCTCACATTCATTTCTTCAACTCTAGGCACAATAACAATTGTTCAAATGTCAACAATGACACATTGAATGGCGCCAAATTTAAATCTTGCGTTCTGGTTGGGACACCCTTTATTTGATTATGTATCGGTAAATGATTATGTATCGGATCAGCACACGTTACAATGACACTGGTAGCATTAAAAAACGCCAATGTTTTGAAAGGTAAAGGCCTGAATTCAAGGTAATGCACAACAAAGCGCAGTTCAATTGGCGAAAAATTGGAATGTGTTTGTTCGTAGCATGAGGTGCATATTAGAAAATAAACTATGATTAAAGCCCAATAAAATATAATACAAAAAGTGTAAGATTTAACACTGGCGCAAAGGGAAATTCGCCCAGTAAGAGCAAAAGTGTAAAATACTTCAACGTTACTGGGAGGTTTGAAAATTTGCTCTTTCTTTATGTAAATTAACAAAACGATTAGATTGCAAATCAAAAGATAATTTAGACCAAACGATCACTGCCACAGGACGCTCATCACTTGTTTGGATTGAACAGGGCTTAAAGATTAATCAACGAATTAACCGTGAAAAGACTTTAAACTATGCTTCGTTACCTTGGCCATGTAAACAATTTGGTAGAAATCTCTTGGAGCTTTTTATTTTAGCTACTTCATTTCATTTAGTAACTTTTAAAACCTCCAAGATATTGTATTATATTATAAAGATATTATATTTTTTAATTTCCAAGTTTTTTTTTTTTTTTTTTTTTGTAATTTGTGGCAGCCATAAAACAAATTCTCATACATTCCATGAACGTGATATGGGAAAGCTTTTCTCTCATTTAGTAAATTGTTTCCCAATAGATTTTTACTCTCACCGAACTGGTTTTATTGTTTTAAAAACCATTCTGGACATCGGTTTGAGAAGCGTTTGTTAGACTTGGGGACTGCTTGAGTACTCGAAGAGATAGCATATCGAGGTGTTCGTGATGCCGCTCACGGAAAGACCGTTGGCTGCATTGCTTCTAGTAATCAGGATCACATCAATGATAGTTTCTTCTTCTTCTTAAGTGGCGACTGAAATAGACACTCTTATCTATTATACGCCGCCCGTAGAAAATAATTCCAAGCGCTTTGATTTTCTGCGCTCCTCCTCCAATCAACGATAGCTGTGTTTACTAAATACCGGTGGCACGACCCGCTGCCATGCTGTACCTAAAATTAGTCCATATTTCAACAATCAGATAGATTTGTATTACAGCGAAATTTTTTTCCAGTAGCTGTATTTAGCATATTAGTTTTTTTTTTTCATCGGCATTTCCAACTTTGCAAGTGATTGCAAATGATTATCGTTTTTACGAATTGAAGGTTAGTTTAGGAAATGATGGTTGTCGCAGATATTTGTTTGTGATGTTCACTAGCGTCCTTATTGAAATTGAATGGTTAGTTTTATGGATTTATTTATTTTTATTTGAATTTAATTTCCTATCAATTTGGCAACATTCAAACCAAGCTCTTTATATTATGAAATAATCATGAAATGTTTTCATTTTCTGTAATAATTTGTTTTCGTTTGTTACTCCTGGAATGTGAACGACTAAGCAGAAGCACTAAACAAATTGCGATGACATTGGATTAACCTCATTGAGTCTCTCATAAAAATATCCGTCTTTATCTTATGTTCCTGCCACGTACGATGCACTGAAAATTCACTTTTATAACATTTGCATAGCCAGATATATCTAATTGCTATATCTGGGCGATGTTGCTCTGGTATCAATGTCAAAATTTCCTAATATATATGACGACATATTAAACTCAAACATCAGTTACGATTTTATGACAACACTTAGCGTAATTTATTTCCATAATTTTCTCATTTTTCATCGTCAATACTCGTATATACAGCCGTATATCGCTAGATATCCTGCGTCCGCCCTTTTGCCTTATATAGCCTATCGCTCTTTCGACACTGCATTCAGTTGCATCATTATATTGCGATTACTCCTCCTCTGGTGTTGTGTATCAGTGGGTTGGTAATCATCTATCAAAAAAATCCACTTGACCTCGATTTCATTGTAATGGTTGCCTGCTATATCATCTGTTCTTTATTCGTCGCCTTCTTGTTGTTCGATAGTTCCACTGGCGGTTGTGTTCCTGTTTTTTTTTTATTTTTTCTTTTTTTTTTTTTTGTATGTTATTACTTTCCGTTACGTTTTTTTCTAGTCTTATGGTTCAACAATCGATTTGTATTAGTTTTTTGTGTGTATTTATGAGCCAGAGGGAGCGGAGAAAGAAGACAGCAATAGAATGAAAAATGATTTAGGTTTTTTTTTCAAACTACCAAACAATATCGTTTTCCTCTGAATCTTTACAATGTTCATATCGATCAGATTTTTTTCGTGCTCGCTTTGTTATGGAGCGAAGCCAAGTTATAGTATTTTGAAACCGAACAATTTTGCGGTCAACAACATCTGTCCTGCAAATGAAAGAGGGTGGTTATCATTCCATCTGGTTCCTTTTCATACCTTTCTGGTCTGTATTAAAATTTCTATAATGCGCATACGCATTCTGCATTCATATTATATACATATTAGTATTAATCATACGTATCCGTGAACTTTAATTAATATTAATTATACACACATCTGCCATAATCTTGCCACTACATTTGCCCAGTTGTTATCGCAACCACACATATGGTCGAAAAAATAAGTACACCTGCTTATTTTTGCTTTATGTTTAATTTTAGTTACTCTAACGGAAAGTAAATATGACAATAATTTTGTATTTGAATTACTTTAATATGGTAATGCCCTTAAAAGTAAAAACAAAATTGGGGCTTCCCCGTTGTTTTCATTGTGAGTTAGTTTTGTTTAGATGTGATTTCAGTACTTGGTAAAAATAATAAATACATTGCTACATTTAATATTTTCGCAGTCTGCTGTAGTCTTTTTGGAAAGGCTAGTTAAGAGGCTAGGAAGAGCCAAAGAAAAAAAAATTTCAAAAACAAAAGATATCCGTATTGTAACACTATGAACTATGATTGAAAGCCTAAAAAATTCAAAAAAAAAAAAAAGACAAACGAAAATTTTAACACTTGTAAAAAAATCAGTTCACCACGCAAGAACAGAGGTGTTATAACATTAGCGCGTTAGTGATGACCCTGAATGAATTTGATAGTAAAAAAATGCTTAAGGTTTAACAGTACATAAACTGACGGACTGATCGTGTGTCGTTAGAATAATAATCAAAAGGCAATTTAGATCAGAGAATTGCTCTTCAAAGGTAAGTGCCTGCATTATCAGCGATAGTTTGTACCTCGCCAATTGCCACAGGACGCTGAATTATTCGTTTGTATTGAACGAAGCGTAATTGCAAATAAAAAAATCTGCCCGTGAAAGGACATTAAACGATGCTTTTACCTTGGGCATGTAAATAATTCGGTAGAATCCATTGGAAATATTAATAAGACTCTGCACTATTCCATAAAGACCATGAAACTCAAAAGTTTTCTTTTTTTTATAAAAAAAAGTTCCCAGCTTTACAAAGACCAAAATATTCGCCGGACTTAAACTTAATGGGTTTTGTCTGTATGGTCCCTTCTGAATGACAAAATGTCAATTAAAAAATATGAGACGGTCAACGGCTTAAAGATTGATGTTCGCCGAGAGTGGGGCAGAGTGTCATCAGGCCACATGCGTGTAGCATGTGAAGCTTTTGCGGATAGATTCGATGCTATTATCCGCGCTAAGGGTCTCTACTTCGAACAATTACGTAATTTTCTTAACTTTTGAAATATGTTTATGATATACTTAGAATGAATGAAATGTAGATAAAATTACAGTGCTTTTAATTGATGGCGCTTCGCCGATTCCAGTATAAAGTACTGTAACAACCAAACATGTAGTTGGTGCGTTTCTTTGTTTTACGCCTCATACTTTGTCAATGAGAAAATTTTCATTTGTTCGAATAAATTACACTAAATCATATTGGATCTTAAATTTCCACTTGGATTTTAACATCAATAAAATAAAGAATTTTTTCAGAGTATTTGGGGTATCTCTTTCGAAATAGTTGTATTTTACTGTTGTTATTTATATTTAATATCAAGTTAATATTAAAGCTAACTGTGGCATTCATATCATAAAGCATTGGGTCCCGATGCAGTTTTCCCTCTTTTCTTTAAGCGGTGGTCACTACTTTTGAAATGCTCATTAAACAGTAGTCGAGGTGTTCGTTTTATCTACAAATAAAAATGTAGTATAACATTTATTGGACGCAAATGGAATTTGCGCTTCATATTTTCAATACTTTTTGTATTTGGTGAAGGAAGGAGGGACTAAAAAATTATCTTTTACAAGATTTAGGCAAAAAAGTTTATTATATATTTATTATCCGCGCTGTATTTATGCAAATTTGTTTGCCGTGGTTTTTCTAAGAAATTTCATTGAAGGTAAATTACAAAATGATGTCATTAATGATGAGCCCGAAGGCAAATTTGTATGAAATAGGCAAAGAGTGAGCTGTACTGCAACTCAGTTCTCTTTTGAAATATCTACAGTAGGAATTCGTTTAACATTCAATGAAAATGTAATACAGTTTTAGAAAAGGAAATGTCATTAAAAACCTTTTGTTATACTTTTGCTGCTGAAGAATGTTCCAGTTGAACTGGACATATATATTTGTTACTGAGGTTAACGTTTTTATCATGTTCTGACAACGTTCTTAAATGTTAGGATAATGAAATCTGGTATTATTTGCCAATGACTATATTCTGTTGTATATATATTTGGTTAAGAATACTCTCTATCCAAAACAAAAAAGCACAGTAATCATTTCTTGGGATACAGAAACGTTTCAAATTTATATCGAAATGAGTAAATTTAATTTATTGTTGTTATCGTAGGGATTCAGTTCCATGCTATGTCCGGAAGGAGTTATGCTGACTTCATGGAAGTAAAATATGATTTACGTTGATTGTGGGAGAAGTGGGATCTAATTCATCGTAATATATTTAAAAAGTTCTATGTGTTATTTACATTAATTTGTCTTTCGAGGAACTGTTAAAATAATCATAAAAAATCAAATTAAAATAATCATTAAAAAAAAATATTTGAATTGACAGCGGATATAACAAACAACAAAATTAAATGTTTTCGATTTTTACTAATTACCGCATACCGCTAATAAGAATTTATTGAATAACATTTTTCTATAAATTTGAAATTAATTTGAAATTAATTCTTACATGGCGCCAAGTAGACCCCTTCTAAATATAATTTTGTTTTTTTTTTCTTGAAATTAGTACATAATTTGATATTAGAAAGTAACAACGAATTTAATCTATGCCTTCTATCTTAGGGATTCAGTTCCATAGTACGTAAAGATGCAGTTATACTGACTTCATTGGCATAAAACATGATTTTACGTTGATCTTGTGCCAATAAAAAATTTAAATCAAATAATAAACCAAATAAAAATTTAATCATAGGAAAGTATTTAAAAAGTTCTATATGTTATTTTCATTCATTTGACTCCCATGGAAGTACTGTAATTTAGCTTCTATGTAATTAGAAAATGTTTACGTCCAAGGACATACTTTAGAGTCAAACACTTTTGGAAGCAAAGAAAGCACTTCCAATTTTTTTTTGTTACCTTCAGTTTGTCGTAGTGGAACAAAACGTTTTATGTGGGTATGAAATTGAAAATTTGAAATTATGACTTTCAGAAAGCTCTCAGGGACGTGGGCTTACACAAAGCAAAAAAGCTCTTTCACTGACCGATCTATTGGCTACGCGTTTCGCTGGTGGGGGCAACTAAACTTGGTCATGGTGAAAAACAAAACATGTTTTCCTGTTTAAAATTAAAATTGCATATTTCACGGTTCTGAGAATGTTCTAAAATAGGGGAATAGGAGATTCGAGAAAAATGTGCCGATAGATTTTGCTACGCTTATATGTAATGCGTTCAGAATGCTCCATTTAACCCTTCTGGAACAAACTGCTGTCGGTAAGTGTGGTGTGGAAAATCTAATATTGCAACTGCCTGAAAATCGTCCAAGACATGCAGGATACAAAATACTAACAGAAGTTTCTTAAAGCTATAGGGAGATATGTCCTCAACAATCTGAGAATGCTATATTTTTTGAAAATGTTTAATTATTTCCTTTGTCAGTAATATTTTCATTCATATTTTCATTATTCAATTTCTTTGGGAACTTTGTTTTCCATTTTGCTACTACTTATTATAAATATTATAAGTTTAGGTTGTATTCTTAACAATTTTAGAGTTTTTCTTCTTCTTCTTAGGTACTACTTATGTAATATACGCCGCCCTTAGAAAATAATTCCAAACGCTTCGATCTTCTGCGCTTCTCCTTCAATTCGTCACATCAAGTTTCGATAGTATTTCAAAAGCCTGGTCCTTCCAACCGAGTTTTGTTCGCTTTCTTCTCTGTCGTACATCGAGTTCGCAGTCGAAAACTTTCCATGCCGGAGCATTTAGGCCTATCCGCACAACACAACCCAGCGCAACGCAATCGCTGTGTATTAAAGCGTTTGACCACGTCGATGTGGGTATAATCGTACAGCTCATACAGCTCATTGTTCATGCAACGCCGATACTCTCCGTTAACAATGATGGGCCCATATATTTTCCGGAGTATTTTCCTCTCGCAAACTGCCAGTACTGATTCATCTGCTTGCGTCATAACTCAAGATTCTGCGCCATAAAACAAGATAGGTAGAACCAACGTCGGGTATAATCGGAGTTTTGTTTGTCGAAAGAGGGCTTTATCAATGAATGGGGTTTCTTAGCCCATAGTAACATCTGTTAGCAAGCAATACTGTCCACTTTTGTCTTCATGCTGACATCATTCATTTTGTTTACAGCGGAATCGAGGTAGATGAATTTTTCCACCACTTCAAAATTACAGTTGTCTACGTTCATACAGCGTCTCAAACGAGTAGACTCTTTGTTCGTTGAAACCAATAACTTAGTTTTGCCCTCGTTTACTACCAGATCCATTTTCGCTGCTTCCTTTTCAATGCTTGAGAAGGCTGCAGTAACATCTTCATAATTCCCTAGAGATATTTTGCTCAGATCTAACATTGCAGATATTTTTGTATGTATGCGTAATATAATAGAAAATAATACAGTCACCTCAGTAACAGCGGTATGTTATTTTAGTTTAATCTGTATTTTCGCTAATTTAAATACGAATTATCTTCATGTCATATCACCTAATTTTACAGTCTCTCTGTAACGCGATTCTGATTTCTTTAGTATTATATTTTATGTGTTATTTTTCTAGTTTCGAAACACTGTGTTTGAGTATGATTACACATCTTAAGATGTTCAAAAAAAAAAAAAAAAAAAAAAACAATGAGAAACACCCGAATGAAATCTCACCCATTTATGACGATTTTTTTTTCTGGGGCGCCAAGCAAATGCATCATCATACTCTGCCTCAGGCGGAGATGTTGTACTGACATTGACACAGTGGAATTAAGTGATGGACGGTTTTTTAATTCAAAAAGTTTTGAAAGAGAAATTACCAACGTTGAAAATGCAATGCTATTACTTTATATAACATGTTGTATGTTGTAATAAAACAGAGTGTAAATCACAGAGTTAATCGTTGACATAGGATAAGATAAGCCGGGCAAAATTTGCAAATTTCGTTCACCGCTCTTTAAGTATTTTCCCATGGATAACGTTTAGATTGAGGTTTACCAAGACTTTTGATAATGTTTGATAATGATTAATGCTTATGATAATGAACATGTTGCAAAAGTAACCACAAAATCATTGTTAATCAACCACTGTACAAAGTGCGCCCAGCTGCTGCATAGAAAACACACGTTCTAAATGTTTCCACGGTTCGTGCTCTCTCTCCTGATGTATGGCATCATCTGTGATAAAGCTGTATGTTTCGTGAATAACGTTCATATACACGTCTTCACAAATATGTACATATTTACTCGTACATATATATATGCACATATATATATATTTTGGTAAGATGTTATTGAGCCTGAGAAAACATGAGGGCGAATATGTTTCCTTAACATGATTAGATTCAAGATTTGAAAATATATTCGCAAAATTGCCAATTACGAAAGGTGAAAAAGTAAAGGAATAACACGTTCAATGTGTGATAAATGTCGAAATTATTTTTTTTAATGGTAAATCGTCAATCCGAATGAGCGAACAAAGTTTTTTGCAGACTTTTTTTTGTGCGTCCTGATGACATAGTGGCAATAAAAGGAAAATCATATCAATCAAATGATTGATTAAATGATAAGTGCTATCAGATAAGTGATATCAGAATTGACAGCGGATATATAATAACAAAAAAACAAATTTCAAATCAGCGTTATTGCATGCATATCGCTGATAGAAATGTAATGAATATAATTTTGTTTATAAATTTCCTGAACTTACTGACACTTTGTTGTCATATTATCCTCTATAAACTCAAAAAAGTGAACCAATTTTCATTTAAAACGAACTCAAATTGATTAAAATTGATCTCCATCTACCGAATATTTTTTTTTTCTTCTTGAAACTAGTATAGAAGCAATAACTTGTCTCTGTTTTCAGTACTATTCACATCTTTGCGTGCTGAAAGTGAATAGGAAAAATTTTGTAAAAAATTCCTGTTAGTTGTTGCGAAATTTTGTGGTGAACGTTAGTTGAAACAAATAAGTATTTAGTATAAGCAGACGACATTTCAGATCCGGTAACTCCGATTGTGTTCAGTTCATACCTAAAGTCAATGGAGTAAATATTGCAATCAAATACATTTGTTATAGATATAAAGAAAACCTCCTTAATGTTGTACTGAAACAAAGTTGAATCCAAAAATTCTTCCTCTGCAATATATAGAAACAGAAACACTTAAATTTTTGTATGAAAAAATATTTGTGGGAACTTGATTTGCTAGGCTATATATATATATACATATATATACAGGGTGGGCCATATGAGTGTTGGCGATTTAATTCTTCAATTTCTCGGTAACGCGTGGCGCGGGGTGGCGGGGGGATATGTTGTTCGCTGCGCCGCTTCGTGGAAATTTAGTCGCCATGGAGCCGTACACGGGAGTGCAGCGTGCATTTTGTGTCCGAGCGTATTACGAAAACAATAAATCAGTGATTACTGCACGACGTTTGTATTGGCATGAACACGGTTTACACGATTTAAGTGAAGTTCCAAGCGCCAATGTGATACGAAAATGGATCAGAATGTTCGAAACAACCGGCTCAACAGTACCAATTACGGTTCGTGGTCGCCCAGTTTCTGCAAGATCAGCCGACATTGTGGAACGTGTTCGTATTTCAGTTCAGCGAAATCCGCAACAGTCAACAGAGAAGTCAGTCTTTAGATGTCAAAAGAACAACTTTACGACGAATTTTGAAACGTGATTTACATTTGAAGGCTTATAAGATTCAGAGTCCAAGTATTAAAACCCGATGATGCCAATAACCGACTTAACTTTGTCAGTTTGATGCTAGAGCGGTTCAACAATTTCAACAACGTGATTTTTAGTGATGAGGCCAATTTTCACCTTAATGGCCATGTGAACTAGCAAAATTGTCGGTTCTGGTCCGAGACTAATCCCCGACGCTTGCATGAACGTCCGCTTCACAGCCCTAAGCTTGTCGTGTGGGCTGGGATAACGTCAACCGGTATTATTGGACCATACTTTTTTGAGGACGAAGGAGGGCATGCGATGACGATTAGAGCGAACAATTATTGCAACATGCTAGCAGACTTTTTTATGCCAGCTTTGCAAGAACTTCAAGGCAATACCTCGAGGATGTCATACGGCTAGGGTATCCATAGAGCTGCTGAAAAGGGTTTTTCTGGAAAGCTCATTTCGAAAAGGGGGGATATTGAATGGTCCCCACGTAGCCCCGATCTCTCTCCATGCGATTATTTTCTATGGGGCTATCTCAAATCGGTAGTCTACGAGAATAATCCGACCAATTCAGAGCAGTTGAAGAGGAACATTATTCAGGAAAATAACAAAATACCGAGAACAAATTTTCAACGAGTTTTCCACAATTTGCGACTTTGGTTCCAAGAGTGTCAAGCAGCCGAGGGAAACCATTTGGACAACATTATTTTTAAGTCTTAAAAATTCCCATGCTTCTACTTTTTAAAAATACAAATATATTTTTTTTATATTGTAGTTTTTTTTTTAAATTGAATATTTAAACCGCCAACACCCTTATGGCCCACCCTGTATATAGAAAATTATTTCCTTTTTCTAAGTTTATAGAGGAGAATACGACAACAAAGTTTCGGCAAGTTCAGCAAGTATATATACCTATATATAGGTACAGAAGTCCACGAGGGTTTAACGTGAGTCTCGCCGTGAAGGCCTTACCCACGGTGTGCGACACACTGGGCATATTGCAATGCGATTGCCAACGCCCCCCTGGGATAGCCAAGTAAACTTAGCTATCTAGGAAAAGGGGCTGACAATTGTGCTATTAACACATATTGGCAGCCCTTTCTTCGCAGCCAGGAGATACCAAATTGATTATGCTAGTATGGAACATAATCCCCATTGGCGGAGGTGAGGCCTATCTTACCACCTCTGCTACTCTATGGGTCTGTAGCACCCGGTTGCAATGCAACTCCACATTTGAGCACGAAGTCTCTACCAGCGATTTTGGTATCAACCACAACCCGCGTGATGCTCCCACTAGGGGTCCTACACCAAATGATCAGGCGGGAACTCAGTCCCGGGGCCTCCTGATCCCCACGCTACCGGCCAAACTCACCGGTTGGAGCTGCGCAGCAAAGCATATGGCTAAGCTACTACCAAATCGTGATTTATACACCATACTTCACGGGATTGGTCGCCCTGTGGCAGAGATACAGACTGGACATTTTTACATACCTGCAGGCACGGAGACCCCAGGCAGATGGAACGGTCGATACTACATTGCAAGGATGCAGTATCCTCACCGGTGGGAGGCGGGGAAAACTCCAAACCCCTTCCGTTCGGCGAAGGTGAACGGCAACCATGAAATATAGACATAGGGAAAACCCCATGCCTATCCGTATCCCCCGAGAGATCAACAAGATACAGATGACAGGGCACGAACCCGAGACCTGCACGTGTGTATCCCTATCACCCCCGGTACCAGACAAAGCCTCTGGTGAAACTTCGTAGATAATCTAACTCTGTAGAAAATCTACTTCCAGTTTCAACCCCTTGCGGCCCAGCGACTGGTGCCCCCGCAAACGAGCACACAGCTGCCAACAATCAAGCTGAACGGGATTGTGGGATCAGCATGATCCGAACAGTCCCACAGCCACTCAACCCCCAGGTCAGACTGCCGTGAAAAGGTCAGCAGACCCACTTCCCCCAACTACGTCACAGTAGCCCTACGCCGAGCAAACGCTCTGGAAGCAAACACCGTTGCTCTAGCCAAACCACCCTGTGTAGAGAGCATATTGCTAACCACCCAGTCATCCCCAGACCTTGTTATCGCTAATCCCTGGAGGTCCCTTATATCTGCATATAAGGGACATTCGCACAAAACGTGCCGCCAGTCTTCGACTGGTGCACCACAGTTGCACGACTCGCGATCGGACAGGGCTCTCTTATGCAGGAAGGCATTGAGTGACCCATGTCCCGTCAGTAAGAAACCAAGGCAGAGGTTAAAACCAAAGTCAGGGTTTCTTCCAACGTACCTAACATCTGGCAAAAACCTAAATGTTGCACGTCCGTTCTGACTCTCTTCCCAACGCGTTTGCCATCTCGACAAGACGCATTCGTCCAAGAGCCCCCTAAACTCAGCCCTACTTATGCTCTCTACCCCCCCAATGGGCCAGTCCGTTCCCATAAGTGCATACCCTTTCCTGGCCTTGAATTCCGTCGCGCGACGGATAACGACAAGATCCAGCGGGGCAGCACCCATCAGTACTTGAAGGGCCTCTGTCGAAACCGTACGACACACTGGCATGCAAGCCAATAACACCACTCTCTGACAAGAGAGGATCTTACGGTAACCGAGTACAGATTTCACCGATTCGTACCACACAGAGGAAGCGTAAGTTGCCATAGCAACAAACAGCCCCTGATAGACGATACGAACAGCTCGTCTGCTAAGCCCCCAGTCACTCCTCAGCACTCGTCTAAGCTGGCCGACAGCGCCAACCAGCTTCCCTCTCAGCCTATCCAAATGAGGCAAATAGTTCATTCGCTCTCCCATGGCAACACCCAAGTACTTCACCTCGGTGACGCACCTGAGCACAGACCCATCAGGCAAACGAACAAGAGGCTTGCGAGATAATTTACCCCGCAATAGCATCATGTTGGTCTTATCGACAGCAACATCTACGCCGACATGTTCCGACCATTGCCTAACTATCGTCATCATGGCCAGAACCTTCTGTTCCACTTGGAAACGAGAGGGGCCCTCAACCATGATGAGTAGGTCATCAGCATACGCGCAAACTTTGCACTGGTCACTTAGCTGCCGTAATAACGGGTCCATCATTAGCTTCCATATAAATGGACCGCAGATGGAACCCTGCGGGCAGCCACGAACAACATCGAGTTCCACCGCACTATTTGCCCCAACTACTCTAGCTGTTCTGCCACAGAAGTAACTACGCCAAAGGCGCAACTCCTGGCACCCTACCTCCTGAAGCCTTTCCAACACCCTCACCCACAACAGGTAATCGAAAGCGCCCTTGAAGTCCACAAATACACCGAGAACATACTTCTCGGTGGATTCGTTCACGCACCTCTGAACATGGATCCAGGCATCCTCAACACTACGACCCCTTGTGAAGCCGTATTGATAAGGGCACATGCCGTCAATGACTCTCTCACTCAGTCTTTGCACCATTATTCTTTCCAGTACTTTTCCAAGCACTGGAAGCAGGCTAATACCCCTGTAAGATCGAGGATTGCTCCTGATCTTGTCGGGCGATTTTAAAAGTACAATGACATTGGCTGTTTTCCACTGACGCGGAAAATAACCAACATGTACACACTGCCTATACAAAGCCTCGAGGTAGTCCGGAATAGCCTTCCAGATGCTTTTACACATCTCTCCAGTTATTCCGTCCATACCGGGCGACTTACGAGATCTGACAAGCGTCATGCTTTCCACGATCTCTGCTCTTTCCAATTCTGGCGCACTGGGTACCACCTCCGAAGGAGGCGGGGCCAGAGCCCCAGACCTGGGAAAGAACTCCCGCAACAAAGCCTGAACGCAGTCCGCCCAGGAAGTCAGAATGGTATCACCATCCTTAATTCCTGAGACTTCCACGTTCTTTCCCTTTCCCCTACAGATGCGGTAGAGATGTCCCCAAGGATCATCTCTATGCCTAGTAGCGAACTGGCGCCACTCTGACTCCTTAACGTCTATAAGCATTTGCTTATATTCGTTAAGTGCGGCTCTATACGATGACCTGAGGTGGTCCAAGTCGGCTGCCTCTGTTCTCCTACCCCTCTGGAGATGTTTCCTGAGGCATCGAACTTCTCTCCTTTTCCGACTTAACTCCTGTGTCCACCACCTTATTCTCCTCCGAGTACGCCGCACGCTCCTAGGAAGGAGACTGTCGTTGACGCGATGAACAGCCTCAACAATCGTTGATACCTGATCATCCACAGTCATACGATTAAAGGCTTCTAAAGGCACATCGGCAGCCGCAGCTGCGATGTGTGACCCATATGCATCCCAGTTAACATTCCTGGTGCGCCACCGCCTGATGCCTACGCTGCTACCCTCAATCCGTTCATAAGTGAGCACAACTTCAATGAAGTTATGGTCGCTCACGGACGGACTGACCTGCCATCTAGTCTGAAACCTGGATATGGCTGCGCTATTCGCAATCGTCACATCAATGTCGCTAACACCATGCCCACTATCGAACGTATACAGTTCATTCGGTTCGTTCACCACGTGGAGTCCCCTAGAGAACATCCACTCACTTAGCACCTCACCCCGAGATTGGCTCAGATAGCCGGACGTAGCGCCGGTTACCTTGCTGAACCACATCGGGGAAGATGCGTTCGCGTCTAAACCGAAGATTACAGGGTTACCACTAGAAAGTGATAACACTGTATCCATATACGTAAGATACCTATATATAGGTACAGTATCGGACAAAACTAAAGCACGGAATGCTTTTTACGAATGTCGTTAAACATTCTTTCAAAATATTCGACGGACCCATCTGGCAACGCCATAACTTTTGACAGAGATTTTGGATCACTTAATGACATACCGCGTTTGAAGCGTCAGTCCAAGCAGATTTTTAC
>JAHXMU010026166.1:15475-40366 GCA_019455685.1 Philornis downsi
AATGGGGAGTGGTACCTCCTATACAAACCACAAATTAAAAAGCAATTATTTCTGCTCCTGCTAATGAAACATTTCCAATAATAATAAAATTTGAAGGCAAAGCAACGTTTGCCGGGTCGGCTAGTGGCATAATAAATTTTTAGGTGAGCATGAATTTTCGAAAACGAAATTTTGAAAACAAAAATTAATTATGACCTTGCTAGATTAAGGTAACGATACGCGGAATTGGGTCTTGACAATAACTTTAAGGGAATTTTATTCGGCTTCTTGAAGACAATGAGCGCATTTCTCAACTTAAAACATGGACCCCATATCTTGGCAGTATTTTCAAATGATTGTCTTCGATTAGGTTTTCGATTGGTTTTCTTTGAATATAACCCCCCTTTCAAGTATTGCAACTATCCCTCAGTAGCCCTTGACAACGACTGACGAGTCGGAAACGCAACATAATGACCTTGATCCGCTTCTTTGAAAACATAACAAATGGCAGCTGACCTTGCTATGGGAAGGAATACGCCACATGAACACCATTAAAGATGAAGAAGTCAATAGAGTGCGAAATTTCTCTCCCTCAGTTCCGCCCAGCCAAAAATACTCCAATTCAATAAAAATCGCATGCAACAACCTACAACAGAAATGAGATGAATAGCGCGTCACACCAGACTAAGAGACGTTTGAAGAGCGGATACCGGCAGACAGATGAACGACAGATGCCGATAACAAAAGCTCAAAAAAGGGAAAACCCTTGAAAATATCACGCGACTCTTTCAATTGCTATACAATGGAGCGACAGACTTTATCTAGACCAAGTTATGACAACAACGATATGATGATAATTTTCGCTGTAGCAGCAAAAAAAAAAAACTTAGATCCACCACCACTATCTATGTAGCTGCTGCCAGTGAATACACTTAAGTAAATATTTAAAATATCCAATGAACCGAGGGAAAAGACAAAATAGCACATAAAACTTGAAAGCCAAATGCAAGATATTGCAGGCAGTTTATTTGGTTTTTTTTTTTTTAATTTTGTTTAATATCTATAAAATTCGCAGATCCGATTCTTGAGAAAAAATTGTGAGTGGCTTTTTTTTGTTGTGTTTTTATTGTTGTATTTTATTTGTTGTAAACACAAAAGACGAGGCGATAAATAAAAGACAGCAAATAAAAATACTACAAGACCAAAAAGGAAATTCCAACACAACAATAGCACTAAAATTCATTTTATTTATACACTCGACTGCAGTGTTGCCACCATCGAAATGAAAAATTACTCGACAGTCATTTAGAAATTATTCAAAATTATTCAATTATTCAAATTATTCAAAATCGCAAAAGAAGAGAGTTGTAAGAAAAAGCTTTTTTGTTTTAATTTCAATTCAAACTTTATACATTTATGTATACTCAGTGAGATTTAGCAACATTTATACTACGAAAATTATTATTCAAAAGTTTTAATTAAAACCATAATCGATCAATTTATTTGAATTTTGATTAGTCTAATTTGAATAACAAATTATACAGGGTGGGCCATAAGGGTGTTTGCGGTTTAAATATTCAATTAAAAAAAAACTACGAAACATAAAAAAAATATATTTGTATTTTTAAAAAGTAGAAGCATGGGAATTTTTAAGACTTAAAAATAATGTTGTCCAAATGGCTTCCCTCGGCTGCTTGATACTCTTGGAACCGAAGTCGCAAATTTTGGAAAACTCGTTGAAAAGTTGTTCTCGGTATTTTGTTACTTTCCTGAATAATGTTCCTCTTCAACTGCTCTAAATTGGTCGGATTATTCTCGTATACTACCGATTTGAGGTAGCCCCATAGAAAATAATCGCATGGAGAGAGATCGGGGCTACGTGGGGGCCATTCAATATCCCCCCTTTTCGAAATGAGTTTTCCATGAAAAACATTTTTCAGCAGCTCTATGGATACCCTAGCCGTATAACATGTGGCCCCATCCTGTTGAAACCACATCCTCGAGGTATTGCCTTGAAGTTCTTGCAAAGCTGGCACCAAAAAGTCTGCTAGCATGTTGCAATAATTATTCGCTTTAACCGTCATCGCATGCCCTCTTTCGTCCTCAAAAAAGTATGGTCCAACAATACCGGTTGACGACAAGCTTAGGGCTGTGAAGTGGACGTTCATGCAAGCGTCAGGGATTAGTCTCAGACCAGAACCGACAATTTTGCTTCTTCACATGGCCATTAAGGTGAAAATTGGCCTCATCACTAAAAATCACGTTGTTGAAATTGTTGAACCGCTCTAGCATCAAATTGACAAAATTAAGTCGGTTATTGACATCATCGGGTTTTGATTCTTGGACTATCTGAATCTTATAAGCCTTCAAATGCAAATTACATTTCAAAATTCGTCGTAATGTTGTTCTTTTGACATCCAAAGACTGACTTCTCTTACGTGTTGACTGTTGCGGATTTCGCTGAACTGAAACACGAACACGCTCCACAATGTCGGCTGATCTTGCAGAAACTGGACGACCACGAGCCGTAATTGGTACTGTTGAGCCGGTTGTTTCGAACATTCTGATCCATTTTCGTATCACATTGGCGCTTGGAACTTCACTTAAATCGTGTAAACCGTGTTCATGCCGATACAAACGTCGTGCAGTAATCACTGATTTATTGTTTTCGTAATACGATCGGACACAAAATGCACGCTGCACTCCCGTGTATGGCTCCATGGCGACTAAATTTCCAGGAAGCGGCGCAGCGAACTACATATCCCCCCGCCACCCCGCGACGCGCGTTGCCGAGAAATTGATGAATTAAATCGCAAACACTCATATGGCCCACCCTGTATATGATACTGGCATCCATATAAAAAAGTCTGAAAGTAAGATGCAGATACGTGTTTTCCTATTACACATTGCTTCTTTTTGCACCAACTTACTGTGTTTTAATTTTCCATATTTGTTTTCATTTAGACTTCCTCACTAATGTGTTATCATAGTTTCCCTATACCAGTATTCCTATATTTCCTTAAAATATTAGGTTGTGCTGCTCGAAACATTCCTAATTCACCAACAATTGTATGTACCAAATTTTAAAGAATTTATTACGATGAATATGTGTTTTACCCATAAATGATTATTTAAACACGGCTGGTACCATGCTGGGTTTCTGCGGTGAAAATCAATATAAAAAATGGTCGTGGAATTAGAAGCTACATTTTCCATCAGGCAGTACTATGTTTTTCCACGAGAAAAGGTTTCTTATGTGGCAACGCCAACCTCTTCTTTGGTGATTTCCAACACTGAAATCGAAATAACGTACATTTTTACGTCGCAAATGTTCGATAATTTGTTGTAAACTTGCAAATTAAATTGTAGTAAAGAAAGACGCAACTTAACAATTCTACAAATATATTATCGAACCTATTATCAAATGTAAAAACATCAGCTGTTCCGATTTCAGTGTTGGAAATCAATATAAGAAAATAAGCTAATTTTTTCACGAGCACACAGTTTATGGCTAAGCTAGGGTACATATCTCATCACCTTTAGCAAATAATTAAACTAAACAAAGCATCAAAGTATAAAATATGAAGCGGTCAATTTTTAAAAAGTTTGAATAATCAATGGTTCAATTACCATATTTATCATAAATTTTGAATAATCAAAATAACAATTTAATCAAATAACAATTTTATTGTTTTCTCTTAACAGCAACTGTATCTAAAGTAAATTGCATAAAGTGTACTTCGCATTGGTACTGAAAATAAATTGTCCTTTCAATAATATCCTAAGGAATCGATTCTTAGTTTGCTTCTGTTTTCATATAACATCGCATTTTCTGAATGGAAAATTAAGATGTGAGAAACGAAAACTAATTAAAAATTATACGCAAAATTCCATTATTACCACAAAAGTTATAAATCGTTCTATTTTATGGATAATTATCCAGAATACGGCAATATTTACACAGTATCTACCTCTCTGCCTCTCTTCATATATTTCTTTTGTCGATAGCGGTTCAGTGTTTTATATTAGTTTTTTTCTTTGTGTTAGACTATTTTCAAGTCACTTCGATTTTTTTTTTCTAAAACGGGATGTTGAAATTTTTAAAATAGTTTTCTTTTTTAAAAATTTGAGAGTTTTATTTTTGTTTTACTGTTAGGTCGTTAGGTACAAATACATTTATTTTCTTTAAAATTAAATGTTTAATACCGAATATTTCGTTTAACTTCTTTATAAATCTGCAAAAAAAAAATCGTAACATTCTGGACGTAAAAACCAATTTTCCCAATTTTCCATTTACACCAAAAATAAAGGCATATTTCTATTATATCTGGACAGTAGAATGATGAATATATTACTTACTGCAACCCGTATTCACAAAAGTAGACGTCTAGAGAGGAACTATTTTGCTAGACGTTTTAAAAAAAAAATCCGTTTTAACTTTTGTAGGCACTCATTTCCAACTTTTTTGGATCCATAGGAGACGAGACAGTCTAGAAAATATGTTGCTTAAATTGTTTTGGAAATAATTCTAAAACTTAACGTCCCAATTTAAGTACAATCCGAAATAAAAATGCAATTTGCTAAATGTTTAAAAATATATTTTCAATTTTCAATTTAAAAAAACAAATTTGATCGTAAAAAAATATATCGTAATTAATAAAACAGCCATATCAAGAGTTAAACAGTTTCTATTTTTTTCTTATTTCCAATTTTTGTCATTCTTCCTTTGAGATTTATTTATATGATGGTTCAAAGCAGTCTTCGTTTATTGTAACCTTTATAGTTAATTCTCTAAAAAAGATCACTTACATACAACAAAGCATTAATTTTTAAATTAATTTTATCATTTTTTTAATTTTTTACAATTCGTTCAACATTATTTTGTATATTTATTTTAATTCAATTTAATTTAATTTATTTGATTGGATTAAATTACAACATTACAACCTATCTTCCCCATAATTCAATAACAAATGCATTATACAACTTTACAATGCTAATGTTATAAAAAAGTTAATGTATCTTAATACCAAAAAAATATTTATCATGATTTCTGGCAACACTGTTTCTTGCTTTTTATGCTTTCTCTCTCTCTTTCTGTGGAGCAGTTTCATTACAGAGATAGTGCCGCATTGCTGCTCTTTTGTATTTTGCGCTCATTGGTTAGTAAAATATCTGAAGGCTTGAGTTAGGTTGTGGAATAACTCACTCAATGCGCTTGAGTGTTTTATATAAAAACAAAATTTATGACGATGACGCATTCAGTCTAAACAAGTCTATACAAGAAAACGCATGTAATGCGATTTGGTGAATTGTGCTTAAACCACGGATATTCGCAAAAGATATAACTCGTCGTATTAAAAGAAAAAACAAATACCAAGTAAAGCGTAAATTTACGTAAAAAAAACTCAATTGGAAAACAGTTTTATGTGAAAATTTTAGAAAAATAAACTCAACAATTTAAAAACAACAACCGGAAAAGTGTAGAAATTGATAAAGATTAGAAATATCTTTTAATTTCAAAGAAGTGTCAAATACCAACCAACCCCTCCACTCTCTTTGCAGAGTCAAGACAAAGATCAAAATCCAACTAGAGTACGTTATAAAATACTCGTCGTAGTATACAACTAAGTGTCCGTCATTTGGTGGCGTTGGCACCTGCGGCTCATCTGCCCCCCTCCCGCGTTTTGTGACACAAAACTAATTTGTTTATATTTTTTCAGTTTGTTTTGTTGTATTCGCGTGTTCGCCAATTACTATACCGTGTTATGATGATGTCTTTCTCGTGAAATTTACATTGAATCATCACTTAATTTAAATTTTTTTCGTCTGCCGAACGACCACCACGTTGTGTGTTATTGTTTTGATTTTACGGCGATAAATAACAGAATAATTCAGACAAGATTTCACATTTTGCAATTTTTGCAAAACTACAATTATTTATAATACGTTTTTTTTTTCTTTTGAAAGACTTAAATTAAGACCTCACACACACACACACACACACACCCGTCAAAATGACACTAGATAATTATAATTTATTTAGTGATGAATACTATAATCTACCATTTAATATGCCGCTGTCGCCGCTGCCAAAAGTGGTAAGTGAAATTTGAAATTATTTTGAAAATTCATTTTGGAATTCTTATCGACTGCTAATCGAAAATGTTCATGCCATTTCTGCGACAAACAAATTATTCTAATTATAAGTCTATTATAGAGTATTTTTTGAGCAGTTAGCGTTGGAATGGGAGTGAAATGAATGACAAAATATCAAAATAGTAGAGAGGGCGAAAAGGAACCTACCATCGACCACAGCCCAATTTATGTTAAGGATTAAGCTAATAACGCTAGTTTACAGCATTTTGTAGTCATATGAATTGGCATTCTCTTATGAAAATGAACTAAAGATTTTTAAAGCACACAGCACATTTCTTTTTTTTTGGTCACTGCACTTGTTTTTCAGGAAACTAGGCTAGACGCTCTTTAGCACTTTTTCATTCTTACACTTTTTAACTTCACTGTTAAGTCCTCTCTTACAACAAATTGTATTGAATGGCATTTTTGTACTGTACCGCCAACTGAAACTATAAGATGAATGGCAAAATTTCCACCTAAATTCAATATGTATAAATATATTTTATCCGGCACGACCCAAAAAAAACATATCACTCCTTCCAAATTCCCCCTAAAGGCTGCTCTGTCTTCACTTTTTACGGTGAAACTTCATTTAAAAAAAATGGTCGTCGAATTTGGAGCTTTTTAACGAGGAAATTTTTCTTAAGAGGCAACGCCAATCTCTTCGTTGTTGGTTTTTAATACTGAAGTCTGAATAATGTAAATTTTACGTCGCAATATGTTCGATAATACAGTTGTAAACTTCAAAATTGAATTGTAATGAAAAAAGGCGCAACTTAACAATTCTACAAATATATTATCGAACATATTATGGCGTAAAAACATCAGCTGTTCCGATTTCAGTGTTGGAAATCAATGCAAGAACAGCTGGCAACATCAACATTTTATTGATACGACATATGGAGTAGTTTAAAAGCAGTTAAACTCTTTTTCATCCGATATACGATAATGGATGAAACATGAGTGCACCAATAAGCTCCTGCATCAAATCGTCTTACCCGTGAGATACTGGTTAAATCCTTATAAATCAACCAGAAACTCCACAACCGACAGCCGAAGATTAAAGCTGCCATACTTTGGAATGTGTATGATATTAATTCTATAAATCCATTATCTACAAAGAAGAATAATAATTAATTTTATGTAGAAGCTTTAAATCATTTGAAGGATCAAAGCAAGGGGAAAAGTACCCAAAAGGCTTAAATGGAGGAAAAGAATGTTCTTTTAGGAAAACTGTACAACGTGCCACAAGTCAATGTATATATATAGCATATAGCAAGATGTGGCCCTTGCTGCCAATACCTATTGGCAAATCTCAAAAGGATGCTTTAGGGAAAGAAATTTGGATTAAATGATCCAATCGTTATAGGCATAGTTGGCAGATAGTTGCGAGATGTCACTGCACCTTCTCAAGCATTGAGAAGGAGTCAACAAAAAATGGGTCTGGCGGTAAACGAGGACGAAACAAAGTTATTTGTTTCAACGAACAAAGAGTCTGTTCGCTGGGGACGCTGTGTGAACGTTGACAAATATGATTTTGCAGTGGTGAATGAATTCATCAATGTCGGTTCTGTTGTAAACCAGACTAATAATGTCAAAATGAAGCTAAAGAGGAGAGCATTGCTTGCTAACAGATGTTGCTATAGGCTAATCAAGTGATTCATTGACAAAAACCACTCTCGGCAAACAAAAATTCAACCGTATCAGACATTGGATTTACCTGTCTTTTTGAATGGCACACAGAATCCTGAGTTATGATACAAGCGGATGAATCAGTGTTGGGAATTTTCGAGAGGAAAATACATTGCGAAAACATACTTGGACCCATCATGGTTAATGAAGAGTAGCAGCGTTCCATAAACAATGATCTATATATATTATATACCGATATCGACGTGGTCAAGCGCATCAATATACGAGTACAGTAATTGCATTGGTTAAGTCATGTTTTCAACAACGAATTCGATGGACGGCGTGGGAACTCCGTGGGAAGGACCAAGCTTTTATCCATTTTTCGGTTTCAAAAGTAAAGTTAAATAAAACACACATAAAGTTAAAATTTTGATGAAATTTTTAGTTCATTATAATGCTTGAACGTTGCCATTATGTAGGAAATACAATGCCATTTAAATGATCGCCTCTGGGTTGGTTGCAGCAGTGGATCTTTTTGAGGTAGTTTTCGACCATTTGTTCGCACATTTTGAGTGGTATTTCGATGATAATTTGACGAATGTTGGTTTTCAAACGCTTCAACGTTTGGGGATTATTCACGTAAATACGGTCTTTGACGTACTCCCACAAAAAAAATCGAACGGCGTCAAATCGCATGATCTTGGTGGTCAATTGACGTCGCTAAAACGTGAAATTTCGCTTTCTGAAAACTCCTTATGCAAAAAAATCGGTCGTATTGCGTGGGTCGCGGCACCGTCTTGCTAAAACCACATATCGTCTAGTTCATAATCTTCAATTGCAGACGAAATCGGTTGTCATACGGTCATAGTGCTCTGATTTGAAATTCAGATTATCCACCACACTTTAAAGAAGCGATATTTTCGGCAGTGTGTACATTGCGATGATGCACTGACCTGACCACTGTTTGTAACACTTCCAACCTCTTCAAATTTCTTTATAATCTTGCCAATTCCTTGGAGAGTAGGTCGATTATGACGATCATAATTGACCCGTAGCGCACGAAAAGTGCCCACGTTTGAATCATCACTTTTATAGTAAGTTTTAACTATTTTTACGCGTTCTTAGGTTCGCATTCTTCCATATTCGTAAATGGCAAACCTTTCACTAAATAAATAACACTTCAGATGACTGGTACAGACTTGCCAGACTGGCGATTTCGAAACCACTAACTGGGTAGCCCTGTACTATCCAAAGTTGGTGTGACTATTTGGAGAAAAGCGCAGAACACCGAATTGCTTAGAATTATTTTCTACGTGCGGTGTATAATAGATAAGGGTGTCTATTCTAAGAAGAAGAAAGAGAAATTGAAGGCGCATTCAAATGTTTTGGAGAAACTTTGAATTGATTGTAGCGAAGTCGAATTTCAAACCGATCTATATATAATAGGTAAATTTCAACTTATTTTTTGTATATTCGAAACTCAAATCTAAGCTCAGACTGAATCGATACATAGCGATTTTTCTGAAAGTCTATTGCTATTTTCAGTACAAATGTTTCAGCAGTTTCGATTCAGAATTGTTATCATTATCAACTGTTACTGAGAAATGTATATCAGAATTTTTAATACCCGGTGGTATTGCAACAATCAATGGAGGCACTTGTTATGGCGTTGTTGGTGCGGCATTAAAAATTGTTGTTGACACGATTTGAGATTTCTTTTTTGGCAGAGGATATAACGTATAGCTACAAAGGGTTTGCTTTATAAAAAACTTATTTGTTGTTATTTGGCTCTTTACTAATGCATAAACCTAACATGTCGTACACTTTTCAAAAATAGGAATACATAAGCATTGTTACCAACACGGCCAAAATATAAAATGCATTTGTACATGAATATATAGGTATGTGTTTGTTTTTTTTTATCAGACAGTACTGAAACTCAACTTAAAAGCGATAATTGTTCCTTTTTTTAGCGATAAGTATTTTTAACTAAAAATAAAAAAAAAAAAAAAACAAAAAATTAACCATTTATGAACAATGACTCTTTTCTCCATACATTTCGCCCATATACAAATTGGACACACACACACACACAAGTATTATACGAATGACAAACTGTGAATTTAAGGGGGATTTATGGCTTTAAAAATAAATCGGGTGGTAAAGATAAAAAAAACACAAAAATACATAACAAACATAGTCGCCCGCTTACCCACAGCCACCATGCATGCATTCTCTCCTTCTGCCCCTGCAACATATGGAGGGAGTTACAAGTTTATGGAATATTATCCATTTGCATTCTTTTTTTATTATTTCTTCTTAAGAAATATACAGAACGAAATATATCACAAGTTCTTTGTGATTACACTACATTTATAGGTACTCGTATGAGTGACACTTAATTTTATAAGGAGATGTAAAAATGGCGTTTTCTACTAATAACATATAAGGAAAACAATAAACTTTACGTTGTCTAAAGTGAAGTAAATTTTAATACTTAAAAAAAAAAAGAAAAAAATATACATGAACAGACAAAGAATTTCTTTATATGTATGCATAATTATTATTGTGATGGTGTACTACGACGACGACAACAATGTGATTGTTATCTGTTTCCCTATTCTGGAAGTTTCACGTCACATAGATAAGCAGAAATAACCAAAAACGCAATTTCTGCAAATAAACACACAAAAACGAAGAAGAAAAAAAAAAAATAACTAAAAACACGAAAACTATTCATACGTTATTAACTCAAATAAAATTCCTATGCATATAATTAGTTTTGAGCGTCTTGAAATTTCCTTGCCTTTTTTGTCATCGCAGAAATTTTAAATCTAACAGAGGTATTGGAATGTCTGGCAACTGTGTGATATTGTCTAGTTTTGTTGTTTTAGGGTACGGTTATAAAATGAAACGTTATTAATTTCAACAAACGTGGATGCTGCCACAACGAAACCCTATCTAAGATTATGACATAACAGAAATGTTTGATTATTTCTTACCAGATAAAATGTTGCTTCTTGATTTATAAAACCTGGAGTGTAGATTACAGAGGATTTTATGTTGCTAATCTCATTTTTAAGTTGTTTAAGTATTCAAATGACACTTGAAAAGAAGTAGTAAGTAGTAAGTAGAAGTAGTAAGTAGTAAGTAGAAGTAGTAAGTAGTAAGTAGAAGTAGTAAGTAGTAACGGCATAATAGTCAGGCGAATAAGGAGCAATATTTGATGTTTTTAGTTTTCTTGTTTGTTGTAATAAATTGCTTTCTGTTTGCTTTTATCCTTCAAGTTACCTATAATATATTTTAACTTAAACGAAATTCACGTAAAGAGATTGTATTCTATGAGAATTGTAAATGTAAGCAGTCACACAGAAAACAAGAAGAAAATTTTATTATTCTCCGAGCATTTTTGTACTTTCATTTCCGCAAAAGGCGAGAGTAGACAGCGCCAAAAACAAAGTGATATAAAATTGACAGCTAAGGGGAAATATTCCACAAATATATCGTGAGACTAATTTCCGCAGAGCCAGTCGCAGAAGATGAAAGCCCTAAATTTCTTAATTTCAAGTGTTCTTTTTACTACTTTTACTGCGGCTTTTTAAATTTTGTGTATTAATTTTGCTTTTTTACAATTCTTTTCAATTACTTCATAAAACCCTCATGATATATATGGCAATTTTTTACGAAATTATTTCATATCTTCTAATGTTTTTAATAAAATGCGTTCAAGATGTTTCTCAAATTTCTATACCATGCTTATAATTTCTTTTTCAAATTTAAAATAAATAACTTTAAATTGATAGTTTTGTATAACTATTAAGAAAGTTACGAAAAATCTATTAAAATATATTAATTTCTTCTTTTGTAATTTTTGTGCAGTTCATATTACATTAAATTCATCGGTTATTTATATAAAATACATTCATAGTTTTTAAGAAATAAAACTAAATCCACAATTGCGCACAAAGAGCATCCAAAAATTTTCACCTGTTTCAACTGTTATGCAATTTTTTCATAATAGTTACATTATTTTATGCTTTTATGGTATTAATTTATTGTTTTTTCTTTGTTTCGTAAATTATAATATAAGTTTTTGATAAACATTATGAAGTTATTTCATTGTTTTTATGAAATTATTCTATTTTGTATGAAATTTTTATGAAATTATTTCATAATTGTTATTGAAATTATTTTGAAATTTTTGCGAAATTATTTTATAACTGTTATATAATTATTTCATAAATGTTATGCAATTAAACCATAATTATTTTGAAGTTGTTTTGTACTTTTTTTTTCGAAATTATTTCATAATAGTTATGAAATTATATCATCATTGTTATTTCACAATTTTTGTAAAATTATTTCACAATTTTTTGAAATTATTTCATATTTTGTGAAGTTATTTTATTTTTTTTTTCATTTGAAATTTTTTATGAGATTATTTCATAATTATTTGCGAAATTACGTCATAATTAATATAGAATTATTGCATGATTTTTATTTAATTAATTCATAATTTAAAGTTATTTCATAATGTTTATTAAATTATTTCATAAGTTCAGTGAAAATATTTCATAATTTCATAATGATGATTTCATAATGGTAACATATATCAGTTTTGTAGAATCAGTTCATAATTTTTCTAAAATAATTTAATAAGTTTAAATTATTGCATAAGTTCAGTGAATTTATTTCATAATTTTTATGAAATTATGTCATAATTTTTATGAAATCAATTCATATTTTTCTGAAATTATCTCATAATTGTTCTGAAACTATTTATTTAATAATTTTTATTAAATTAGTTCATAAGCTCAGTAAAATTATTTCACAATTTTTGTGCAATTATGTTATCATTGTTAGAAATCAATACGTAATTTTTCTAAAATTATTTAATAATTTTTCTGAAATTATTTAATAATTTTTCTGAAATTATTTCATAATTTTTCTGAAATTATTTCATAATTTTTTTGAAATTATTCATAATTCTATTCTATTCATATTCTGAAATTATTTCATAATTTTTCTGAAATTATTTCACAACTTTTCTGAAATTATTTCGGTGAAATTATTTCGGTGAAATTATTTCATAATTTTTATGAAATTAGGTCATCATTTTTATGAAATCGATTCATAATTTTTCTGGAATTATTTAATAATTTTTCTGAAATTAATTATTAATTTTTTTAAATTATTTAATGATTTTTATTAAATTATTTCATAAGCTCAGTCAAATTATTTCATAATTTTTATGAAATAATGGCATCATTTTTATGAAATCGATTCATAATTTGTATTAAAATATTTCATAAATGCAGTGAAATTATTTTACAATTTTTATGCAATTGTATCATCATTGTTATGAAATTAATCCATAATTTTTCTGAAATTAAATAATTAATAATTTTTTTTATGAATTTAATTCATAATTTTTCTCAGATTCTTTCCATAATCTTTATGAAGTTATTTCGAGATATATTTGAAATTTTTAACGACTTTTGTGAAATTGTTCCGTTTTTATGACATTATTTCGTGGTAAGTTCAGCTACTTTTATGCAGTTATTGTATAGTAAGTGATTATATAAAAATATTTCTGAAATTTTATTTGTATTTTTATAAAATGTAGTCGTGTTTTTTTTTCGAAATCGTTTCACAATATGCTTCAGTGTCATGTCTTTGGGAAATCAAACTAATTCAGTGTGAAATATTTGAGAAGAGAACGTTGTCCACTTATTGGGCAACGAACCGGTACATCGTCAATGACGCTGTACAATACACAGTGGCCGAACATTAGGCCGAACCTAAGCTTATATAGGTATACCCCCATAAGCTTAGGTTCGGCCCAATTTGTGGCTGCTATTCAGTTGTCCACATATATAAGTATATTTTTGCATTCAATGTTTTTATTAATTGTGAAATACGAAAAATTATAACAGGATTTCTACAAACATTTTGTAGTTGATCTGCTAGGATTACAGTTTTTTCCACAATCGTGGCAATGTCATTTTGCCATTTGGGAACACGTTTGGACCATATGTAAGAAGAAAAATAAGTTACTACTTTTGGGTATCCTGGTTTCAGCGGTATTTTAGCAGCATTTGTATTACTGGGATATGTAAATTTTAAGAAAAATTTCGAAAAATTGGAAATTTTGGCTGTTAAAACGGTGCCATAATTCAGTATAATGTAGTAAAGATATTGTATCTTAATGGTAAAACACATTTCAGTAAAAACACATGGAAAAATTTTGTTTTATAGAACGTATGAACTGAAAATCTTTAAAATGGAATAGGGTGGAGTTGAAAACCACATAGAATTTTTTGATTTTGTCCTTGTGATAACATTTACATGTTGTGACTTTTGTTAATAATATTGGTTGGTGGGTTGATGGTCTATTAGTTTGTCGTAAATGCATTCTTATACTCGAATGACTTTGCATTAATAGTTTCTCCAACAGGACATGGTATTGCGGCGAATATTTAATTTCGAAAATTGTTAATGGCTAAATGCAATTCACTCTAATAAAAAGCCTCAACATGCCATTAAGACAAGATTCAGCCAGTTGATAAGTACGATGTACGACGTACTTTTCAATGAATAGCGAAATTTTATTGCATATCGCACCATATCATTAGTATCCCTAGAGGGATGTTCATTCGCCGTTTGCCACTAATGCCTACCTACCCCTAAGAACTAACTTAACCCTCGAAGTGTGTCGTATTCACAACATGTTTTTCAAATTAAGCAAACTTTTTCTTTTCCAATTTGCTAATAAAACATTCAAAAGGTCTCATTTTATGTTATGCACTCGTGGTATCCTTTTGAAAATTAATATGGAGTAGGGCACGTGTCACAATTGTGACTTTGTGCCTTTATTTTGTGCTTAGCGGTAACATTTTTGAACTTATTTTTTTCTTTTTTTTTTTTTTGGTTGAGGGGTTATTTGGCAATTTTTTGCAAACCATAAAATTTAACCCCCAAATTCATTGGCAGAAATTTGATAGTAGTCATGGTTTTAATTTTGCAACGACTCTTGATTTTGGGCACTTTTGTTAACGTGAAAATCCTTAATTGTTCAAAGACTTAACTTTGCGGCAGGTGTCTCAGGCTTAGTGCATAAGTAATAAAGGAAAGGGTTCAGCTAATAGAGGGAAAGTTTAACATTTGTGGTCATTGTTGTGTTTTGTGTTGGTTTAAGCGACGAAATCGCCCAGCAAATACATAGAATATTCTGCTTGCAAACTTGATTGCAATTTTAGAATGGTAAAATTATCAGAGTATTAAAAAGGCATTAGAAAGGCTTTAAAACACTTACTTTCTGGCCACAATGGCATACTCGTATAGTCTAATTTTTTTTTTTTTTTTTGTCTTCTACGAAACGCCAACAAGGGGTGCTTTAAGTTTCAAACATTTTGATTATGATGTGTGCAATATATTTGTAATTTCATAAATATTTCACTTGAAGTGACCTCATTTCTCATTACGCCCCAATACCTGAATATTAAGTGTAGTATTAGCGTAGTACGGTTTCTTATTCAAAAAGCCACCATGGCGCATTTCCATCGAATTTACAAAAAAAAAAAAAGCAGCCACCCACTCATGTCACTTCAAGTTGCTTTACTCCACGAGCGAGTAACTTTCTTTCTTACCAAAAAATAAAATAAAAAATCATAATACATTTTCATTTGTTTTGTGGTGAGGTTACCTCTGAATGATATCTTTTTTTTTGTATTTTTTTTTTTTTTGTGTTAACCCTTATAAGGCGTGAGAGTACTTTGCAAAAATTGTGTTGGTGCTTCTCGTCATTTGTCGTTGTTGGGTATCTTAAGTACTTTTTTTTCAGCAGTGGTTTTGTTTCTTCTGTTTACCCTGAAATGAAGTGTAGTTGTCTTTTCTTGTTGAGATATTAAGCGAAAAAGTGTAGGTTTTTAAATTTACTATAAAATATGTTCGGGTTTTCTGTACGTTTTTTTTGGTATTTGTTGTATTTTGTGATAAAGCCAACAACAGCAGAAACTATAAAGATAAATAAGACTTAAAAAGTTGGCTTTTGAAGTGTTGTTAAATGCAAAATTGTGTAGGTTTTCTTAAAGGTTTCACTTTATTTGCTGTTTTGTTGGGTAACCGATGCCTGAGGACTAACCTCGCCGTTAAGAAGGATTTGGAGAGGTATATAAAGTTGTTTCATATAGGGTGTGCCTAGAATGGTCATAAAAATCAGGTTTTCATGCTAAATATATGTTTTCTAATTTCACTCTTTTATAAAATGAAAATATTCGTAATGGAAAATCTTTCAATATCGAACACGTTTGATTATAATTTTTCGTTTTGAAGTAAAGTTAAATAAAACACACATCAAACTATGATTCCGATCAAACTTTTATTTCATTATAACGCTTGGAACTTGGCATCATGTACGAACTACAATGTCATTTAAATAGGCGCCTCTGGATTGGTGCAGCAGTGAATTCTTTTGAGGTGGTTCTCCAAAAAAAAAAATGACACCTTCAAACTATCCTGCGTAACGAATAGTCACTTTTCCGGATGCAATGCCTTTTCCACAATCGCTTCTAGGTTCTTCGAGACCCATACGCGACAATTTTGCTTGTTAACGTAACTGCCGAGTGAGAAATGAGTTTCGTTGCTGAAGAAAATTTTGTTTGATTGAAAGCCCACGTTTGAATCACCACTTTTGTGGTAAGTTTTAACTATTTTTACGCGATCTTCGGTGGTTAAACGATCCATATTCGTACACACTAAATAAATAACACTTCAGATGACGGATATTTAACAGCTGACAGCCTTGCCAGACCGATGGTTTTGAAACTCCAATTGGATATATTTTCATATGGAACATTTTCTGGAAAAAAAGATTACGAAAATAAAATTGCTAGGGAATATTTTACATATACATTTTTTTATTGAAGATCAGACAAAATTTTGAAGAGCAAATTGTCTGAAATTTCGTTTTCGTATTAAATCTGCAGCTGTAATTTTCGATTCAACGAAAGGAAAGATTTAATTTTTTTTACGAAAATAAAATCGCTAGGGAATAGTCTACATATACATATAAATTTTTTAATTGAAGACCATACAAAATTTTGAAGAACAAATTATCTAAAATTACATTTTTGTATTAAATCTGGAGCTGTAAACTTCGATTCAACGAAAGGAAAGATTTTGCATTAGTTTTAAAATATTTGAAATCGAGGTTTAGATATCAAAAATCAGACATTCATAGCACATTTCATTAAAATCGGTGGTGTGGTGAGGCGGAAAAACTCGGTTTTGTATTTTTTTTCATTTATTTTTAAGTTTTTAAGGCTCTTACAAATTCTATCAACAAAGTACCGTTAACTAATCAATAAAACACAATATATGTAATATTCATTCAAATTTATTGCGTCGCTTAAAAATAGATTCCTTCCTTCTAAATAATATATGATGCATAATCTAATCATTAGAACATTTTTCAATATCATTCTCCGGAAAATATTTCAGTACTCGCTGCGAACAGTCTTTTATATATGTATATTAGTCAATAAAACACAATATAAGTATTTATTATTCATTCAAATTTATTGCGTCGCTTCTAAGATAGACCCCTTTCTAAGTAATATACTTATGCCAACGGATATTCTAATCATCAAAACATTTTTCAATATCATTTCCCGGAAAATATTTCAATACTAGCTGCGAACATTCTTTTATATATTCTATCGTCTGATAATGGTTGAGTCGATAAGATAATTTGAGTTTTGGAAAGAGAAAAAGGTAGCAGGAGCCGTGTCAGATGAATACGGTGATTGTTCGATTACATTTGTTGAGTTTTTGGCCAGAAATTCGTAAACAATGGAGGCCTTGTAAAAGGATGATGTATTATCGTTGTGCAAAATCCATGAGTTTTTCCACAAATCTGCCCTTTTTTGATGGATTTACTCTCTCAAATGACGTCTAAAGACCAGATAGTATTCCTTTTTTATCGTGAAACCTTCTGGCAACAATCCCGAGTGCTCAGCTCTGCGATATTCAAAAACTATGTAGTTTTTTTGTAGTATTTTTTCAGTTTTTCAGTTGCAAGACACCATTTTGCAGCTTGTAGAGAGTTTTGCATATCAAACTCAGAATTCCATATGCCATCACAAGTTATAAAGCCTTTCATGAACTTGGAATCGGATTTGACTCAATCTGGCAAGTCTCCAGTGATCTTTACGCGATTGAGCAATGATTTTGAGTGGCAATGATTTTAATACCCAAACAATCGTATAAAATTCTGCATATGAGATGAACACACAAAATCGATCACTTCAAACAAACTAAATGACAAATTGCGCTCAAACTCCGGTTCAGTATAGAGGATAGTTGTGCCAACTTAACAACAAAAATAATTTTGACAGTCCCATTAAACGGGCTTTTTAAATGATCAATTCCCGGTACTCTTTTGGTAGAATGTAAAAATATTCATAAGAAAAATGTTCATTTTTTCCTTTAAGGATGCTTGACCATAACATTTTTATGTGCAGCACTTTTTGACAAGAAAAAAATTATGAAAATAAAATTTGTTAGAATGTTAACTGTCTGTATAAGTTTTTTTTTTTTTGTTAAGAAAAATTTAAGGCCACATAATTTCTAAATAGCAAATTATCTGAGAATACGTTTTCGTATCAAATTATAACCATTAATTCAGTGATGGATAGGATTTATTTACCTTCAAAAATTTATTTTATGTCAAAAAAAAAATCACTGATTTCATGCATGCATTTGCTCATTGACAATAAGCTACCAAACTATATTTCTTACCGTGTGGTATAAGTATAAGGTGTAGCATATTCGTTTTGTATCCTTTACCTTACCTTTTCCTCGCAAATATCCCTTAGGGTTTACTGTTGCTGGGCCACATTTATTTTAATACCAAATTTATGCTAAGAATAACTTCGCAATATTGACAATAAATGAAGTCTCTACTCCTTTGTATTAAAATAACGTATGGCAATAAAAGAGAAGCAAACAAGAAAAAAACGCGTTGATGATTCGTTTCCTTTCCGTTCTTCCTGAAGGCACAAATGTCAAACGACATTGGATTAAACTGGCAACAAATGAGTTGGCGACATCAACGTCAAGAGTTGAAATATCATGATTTTTGTTCTGGCATATAATAAAAGAAAAAACAACAAAATGAAATTGATTATGATAAAGGGAGATTATGTTGTAATTTATTAAAAAGTTTTTGCTTTTTTTCGTATATTTTTCTACCTGCTAGTCCTATCTGCAGTGTTTAAGCATAGAATATAAAATAAAAGACAGTGCCAAGATATCATAGCACGGAGCGACTAAGACTAGTTGACAAAGATCTGCGAAATATTTGTATGTCGTACAGCTTTTGTCACGTCGAAATTTTACTAGTGACAATAACTTTTACGGTATATCTGTTAAAGATCCGCAGAATATGAAAGACACCCCAATACGTTGCCAGTAGTTTGAAAAAAATTATTTTAGTGAAAAGTGGCAACATTACAAAACGTATGTTTTATGGTTCAAGGCGAAACGTTGTTCAGTATTTTTATTTGAGCTGTGAAAAGTAAACGATCTCAGTGAATTTGTAAATATCGAAAAATTTGGTCATCGATATGTAACTCAATATTTCCATTTGAAAGGTCTCAGTCGAAAGTATATTACAGCCGAGCTAGATTGTATTCTGGGGAAGTCTGCTCCTTCATTTATTCTCATGATAACATTTTTTTTAAGATGAGCGGCTTATCAGACCACTGCATCCGATCCTAGTGTTGGGGCTGCCAAAGACCACTAGGCCGGTGAGTTGAGTTTCAGTAACAGAACTTAACTATTGGCCTATGACGCATCAGTGTCAGCATGCCATTTAGGTTACTCAACTAGTCGCCTT
The DNA here is from genome assembly GCA_019455685.1 of Philornis downsi. Taxonomy (NCBI): domain Eukaryota; kingdom Metazoa; phylum Arthropoda; class Insecta; order Diptera; family Muscidae; genus Philornis; species Philornis downsi. Next base: position 35,124 of record JAHXMU010026166.1, read on the forward strand.
CTCAATTTAGCTACCATCAAACGGATGTCTGATGGCATTGCCAGGGAATACTTGTCGTGAGCTGCTTGGGAAATTCTGCAGGGGGATCTGGTTACTCCCAAGTGAATAACAATCAGAGGGTCCAAATTAGGAATTTGGCCATTCTCCCCCGCTCCTTCATTTACGACTGTAAAATATTGGGTAGCAGAGTTTAAACGAGGTCGTACGAGCTGCCAACACGAAAATCTACAAAATGGTATTGGATAATCGTCGGCTGAAGGTGCGTGAGCCAGCTGAAATGATAGTTCTATATATCGTACAGCAAATCGACCGAAGATTTATAGACGAGAAAGCTGTGCGCAAGAAGGGTGCCGTGCTTGCTTCCAATAGAGCAAAAACAGCGTCGTGAAGACGTTTCAGTAAAATGTTTGCCATTGTTTCACCGCAATAAAGCCGAATTTTTGTGTCGATTTATAATCAGGGACGAGATATGACTCCACCACTTCACGCCAGAGACAAAGGAACAGTCAAAGCAGTGGACTGAAATGGGAGAATCGTGTCTAAAGAAGGCGAAGACGGTTCCATCTGCAGGCAAGGTCATGGCGTCTGGTTTTTGGGATGCGCATACGATTATTTTTACTGATTATCTTCAGAAAGGAAAAACCATTAACGGCGAATATTATGGTAATTTCAGATCAGATCATGAAATTGTAGAAAAAGACCGCATTTTGTTAAGAAAGTGTTGTTTCATCAAGACAACGTTCCAGTTCACACATCCACTACTGTAATGACCAAAATTAGTGAATAAAAGTTCGAGTTGCTCCCTCTTACTATTTTTAATTTCCAAATTTGAAAAAATGGTTCGGTGGTAAAACATTTGCCAACAATGAAAAGGCGGAGTCTGCCGTTGATGGTTATTTTAAGGAGTTTGACAGGTTTTACTATAAACAGGCTATAAAAGTGTTGAATATCGCTGAAAAAAGTATATCGGCCTAAAAGGAGATAATATTGAGAAAGAAGGAAATTTTTGTCCAATTTGCTTGCGTCTTCTTTGTTAGGTCGGCTAGTTTTAGGACCGTCCTCGTAATTCCCTAAAAAATATGAAAGTTATTACATTCCTTTTTTTTTAGAAGCGTCTTCTATTAGACGTATGTTGTATGATTTTAAGCGGGATTAATCACAAGTTTCCATTTCTATTTATTACTGAAGCAAAAAATGTTTTTAAATATAAACGATTTTCCCCCAAGTGATTAGTATAGAGGTATGGCAGACTTAGCATCCAAAGAAACAGATACCAAGTTCAGTATTCACGGCATAGTATCAATACTCACCACAATTCGCGGCAGTGTAAAATTGCTTGAATGAATTCAAACGTCACCGTACGTCCACTTATAATGCACATCCATAGAGACGTCCAGTTGAGATCGTTACACCAGAAATTATTGATAAGAGAAATTGTTTGATTGATCGTTTATTGGGAACACGGATACATCTCACGTTATAGTGATTTCAATTTTGCACAAAGGTATGAAAAGGCTATACTCAAGATAGATGCCGCATTTGCTCAAGCGCAATTAAGCAACGGTTTCAAACATATGTTATCTGGCTGAACCGGATCATCGATTCGTTAGCCCAGATGAAACATATTTCCTCTACTATATACTCCAGATGAATGAACACTCAGAATAATGCACATAACCAAGTAGACCAGCTTCAAGAAAGGCAATCATTTCCTTTTACCCTATCGAATTAGAATTAGGACGCAGTCTTGTTGCATAGTTTCAACAATAGTCTAAAGGAAAAGTACACTTTTAAGCATGTAAGAATGGAAGTAGTGTTTCATCTGTCTATCTGGCTGGTGGACAAATCTTTACGAAACTTCTTACAACTTGGCTTAGCTTAATATTTTGCCAGATCGTAGCCGGGAATGGGCCGAGAATTGACCAATGCCTTCTGTACCTCTCATTAAAATTAAACAATTTCCTGGAATTCACTTTTTTCCCCTGTAACTCCTAATTAACAAATAACCGATTTAATAGTCTAAAGGAAAAGAATCCTTTTAAGAATGCCAACAGTGTTCCATCTGTCTGTCTGGCTGGCAGATATGATCACACATGTCTTTACGAAACTTCTCAAAACTGGGCTTAGATCGTAGCCGGAAATGAACCGAAAATTGACCAACGCCTTCTGTACCTCCCATTAATATTGAACGATTACCTGGAATTGGTTTCTTTCCTCTGTAGCTTTTAATTAACAAATGACCGATGTATTCCATGTGTTATTAGATTCATATCTTGCATTCATTTCCATTACAGAGTTACACGTTAAGCTTTTGCAGAAGTAGGCTCTGAGATTGGAGGTAAATCGCATTGTCCCGTCTTTTTCGGTGCCTCTCTTACAAAATTGTTCAATTTTCCAAATTCAACCTATCCTCTGTAAGTTCCAATTACGAGGCTATAGTAATTTAGATTTCTATTCATTATATTGACGTGCAATTCTTGGAAATTTTTGGAATAAAAAATCGACAAAGTGACGACGTCCTTTTTGGTACTTCCAATATGGATGACCGATTTAGCTCATGTATTCATGGTTTCACGTATTGCAAGAAGTTTTATGAAAAACAGTTAGAAGCTATTGCCACAATCCTTCTGGCACTTCCCATACAAACTGTCTGACTGCGTTAATTTGAACTTTTGTCACGTGTATTGTTTTATAAATGTGACGTTCGAAATTGCCCATATACTGTAGGTTCCGTTGAGTAAGTCTTAAAACAGAAAGCGTGTAAGCTCGCTGAATATAGCATTTGCAGATAAGAACCTGGTGGCTTATCAAGCCTCTTTTTGTAATCCGTAACAATTTTTGGTTAACACAAAATAACTTTGTGCAGAACTATACGTAAGCCAGTTCACAAGGCTGAAATTTCTGTACTGGTTTCATGGACGCCCCTATGGTCAAATCTAAAGAACTTTACTAGGAATTACTGTCATCTGCGGTTGGAGTGATTATATCGACCTGGATATTCAAGAGGATCAATCACATATTTATGTACTTTATGGTGCCTAAGAGAATACGGGTACATCTGGTTGTTACAAACAGAATAACAAATGTAGTATCGAGGAGTTCACTTTTTTTTAAGTAATATACAAACCTTTCCCCTGAATTCGGTTCATAGTTGAAATAGGCTGTATATCTTTCGACATATCGGAAAACAGATTGGAACTATCCCATAGAAGTTAAAAAAAGTGGAGACAAAATTATCTTCGAATTAGAAATCAAGTTAAAATTGCCGCACCAAAAAATTACAAACCATTGACATTTCAAACCGTCAACTAACTTTTATTTTCTTCACCACAAATTGAAACGCCACATTTGTTTTACTCTTTCTTGGAATCCCGAATTAAAGAGTGATTGTGCGCAACAATTAAACACATTTTTTTCTTTATTGTTCCTGCTAATCTTCTAATGAAAGTTGAGTTTTCTTTGAGATTTATTTGCATAGCCCGACAGGTGAAACCTTACGACTTCACTTTGATCTTCCGTCGTCCTTTCTGGATTACAACAGTCAATTCACCAGCTTTCCGCTTGTTTTATGTGTCTGTGTTTGTGCTTTGTGTGGATATAAATCACATTTAATTCATTGGTTCAATTTGCTAATGTGTGTGAGTAAATTTGTATAATTTATTTGTTCTCCTTTTATACTTTTCGCTTTACGCCAATTCCGAACTGACCTTCAACATCTATTGTAGCACAAGTCGTCGTCGTCGTCGTCGTCTATTTGTCGTTTTGGTTTTGTGTTATTTTAGTTTCATCTGGTGGTTAACAATTCTCTGTTTGGACGGGTGGGGCAATTCCTCCACCGCCACCGCAGAAAATACAATGCTAATATAGCCAGCTATATAAAATAAGTATTAATTTTAGAGGGTAGGCGGGGAAGACTTTTATGGAGTATAAAAATAATCTATAAACTCATAAGTGTAAGAAAGGATGTGACTAGGAAATAATTTCATAATTGCTTCCTTACAAATCCTTTGTCCATAATGCTTACAATTACTGCACCATTGGCAAGAAAACTCATATTTGCCACATCATAATTTTGTCATAACGAATTAATTTCTTTAATTTCTTTCTCTGCCTCTCGTTGTCTCTCTCTCCCTCTCTCTGTCTTTTTCATCAATTTGTCATTTCTGGTAAAATTCCAATAATTATAATGCAATTTTCAATTATCTTTCAATTTGTTATACAAAAATGCCCAGAACGTGACATGTTCAATTATCGTAAACTATAATTCAAAACAGAAATTATACTTAAAGTATAATTTCACACAAAGTAGCTCTTACTGCAACTGGCAATTTAGAATTTTGTGATATTTCCTTTGCCATCATGCATGTTCCTTGCTTGTATAATCAAAGGACCTTTCAATTGCGGGCCATACTGTTATGGAGATATTTGTTACGATTAGTTTAGCCATGTCTAATACGACCAAGACATGTCGTAAACAATTTTGTTGCATATCAGATCTTTGCCAAAATTAAATTATAACCCCAAAAGCCCAAAACCAACGATGAAACTACAACATTGAGGTATTTATTTACTCCAATATTGTAGTCCTTTATTGTACATTTACATTTTCGTAATGGCAAAGAACAGTGATTTTGAGAGATATAATTTTTAATTGTGGAGTTTTCTGCTTAATTCGTTAAATAAATAAAATTAATGTATCAAATAACACAGTGATATTCTAGGCATGTCAAATCTTCATTTTTAAATTTATCATTGTATTACAACTGGGGAGATAAAGAGTGCTGCATACATTTAGGTAGCATAGAAATACTAACATTTCCGCCACACATTAAGCAGCTCAACAAAGTACGAGTATGTCTTTGGTGGCGATCAAAATCTTAAGTATTGTTTCAGATACATTTCAACTGCAGATTATGATACTGTATACAAAAAATTGACCTTGTCTCGTTAGTGCTATATATTGGCTTATGATATACGTATATAACTAAAAGTATTGTTGACATTCGAAAATCTTGATCTAGAAGAAACCATCATCTATTCTCGAACGTTTTCTATGCTGTTTGTCTTCCAGTTTCTTTGCATTATATATCGATAACTAAAGATGATGTAACAAATATAATGACGGTTATAAAATCTCTATCTAAATAATAATTTATTTCTTAATTCTTATTCTTATTCGTATTCTTATTCTTATTTTTATTCTTATTCTTATTCTTATTCTTATTCTTGTTCTTATTCTTATT
>JAHXMU010026166.1:40376-71370 GCA_019455685.1 Philornis downsi
TTCTTATTCTTATTCTTATTCTTATTCTTATTCTTATTCTTATTCTTATACTTATTCTTATTCTTATTCTTATTCTTATTCTTATTCTTGTTCTTGTTCTTATTTTTATTTTTATTCTTATTCTTATTCTTATTTAAAATTTCATTTCTTTTCATTTTATTACTGGCAACTACAGCGTCCCAAAGTATGCAATAATTTCTAAAAGGGTATAGAAAGTTTAATAATCCAATTTTCATAGTAAAAACGATCTATAAATTAAAAACAAATGCTTCTGAATATGGTCCATACACTTTCTGATATGTATCTCGAAATTGCCGCCAACATAAACATAAAAAACTATTTCCTTACTTACTCTCAAGTTTAGTTTAGTAACTGAAAGCAAACAAATTTGGACTTGCGATTATTTGTCTTTAATTTGCAAGCAATCAAACGGAGCTACTCCAAAATAAACAAGAATTTAAAAAACAAAATTATTTTCCTTCCCAGTCAACTATCAGATTTACGTTCGTTGTTGATTTGACAGTTATGAGTGCGAATTATTTTTGTACTTTTTAGAAGATCTTCTTTAGGGGGAATAAAATGATGTTTTGTTGAACTCAAACATATGAGAATTCAAATGTTATATTGTTGATTTCATGCAATCACTTTTAATGAGAAGCCAACTTTACAGTGATCTGGAACTGCTTGTCTGTAGTAACAGTAAAATATGCACAGCTATATTTATGAGCTGCCATTATAATAAAGTTGGTGAGGAATGTATAGTTCTCCGCTAGTAGCGACGACTGTTGGCTGTTGGAATTCGTTATTAAGGCTGGCACCATGCTGACTTTTCACTGTGAAACTGCATATTTGATATTTAGAATTTAAAGCTAAATTTTGCCACCAGACAGTACTATATTTTTTCGCGAGGAAAGTTTTCTTATGTGGCAACGCCAACATTTTTTTTTCGGTGATTTCCAACACTGTTCAATAATGCATTTGTAAACTTGAAGATGAAATAGTAATAACGAAGGAAGTAACTTAACAATTTCATAAATATATTATGAACGTATAATGATGTAAAATCATTAGCTGCTTTGATTCCAGTGTTGGAAATCAATATTTTTTTCGTGGAATTTTTTTCCTCGTGGAAAGGGCATGGTGTCTATGTTTGGTGCGGAATATAATTACTTAATATCTATATTGCATTCTCACTTGTGGATAGGAGGTAATTTCCATGTAAAATTTATGTTTTACGAACAAAATTATAGGAAATATTTCCTTCTCCTCCTCCTCCTTCTTTGGTAGGATTTAGCAAAAAAATATTTGAGTGTGGACAATACTAAGCAGTGTTTTTTTTTTTTGTTTCTATTCTTATATGTATATCCTCCAGCCTAAGATAGTACTTTAGTCATTCCGATTTTAGCATGTAAATATTCTTGATCGTCATCAATCTTTGCCGGTAGCATCTGTTGACAGCTTATTGCCGCTGGAACTTGGGAGGTGACGTTAGAAAAGGGTTAGACATGTTTCATAGATTAAGATTGAGATCAAAATTACACAAAAGTGATCCAGTAGGAATCGATACTGATTGAATCATTAAACAAATAAATTACTTATCATTACGTTCAGTGAGCCTTTTACACACATTCCCCCAAAAGCGACCTATAATTTAATGTATATTCCGAAACATTTTTAGCAACTATTGGGGTGCTTGCCGCTCAAAGAAAGAAAAATGGTTGCATCAGGGATAGAACTCAAGATCATAAGCACGATAGTCACGTCTTCTAACCATCATGTCATTGTGGGTTATGAATCCACATCTATAGAAATGGATATTTTTTTACATCATCATCAGCTCATCATTTATATAAATATGAATTAAAAGCCATATGTATAATATATATATGTATATATATTTATTGTACTGTTCTTCTCAAACATCATAAGGATTTTGTCCATTTTTCTGATGAAAATTTCAGCATATATATATATATATGCCTGAAATCATCCCAATTCATATACTTCTTTAAGGGACTGTCCTAATAACGGCCGGGATATTGAAAACTACTGAACTATTGGTTATTGAAACTACTGACATTTTCATCGGAAAAATGGACAAAATCCCTATAATATGTTTGAGAAGAATTCGTTTCCAACACGCCCACTTATATTATGATTAATCGGTATAATATCCATGACTACAGATGTCACAAGCGGATCAAATTGGTCCAGTAGAAGAAAATAAAAGGGCCGAATTCATTACTGAAAAAATGGGAGTTTTTCATTATTTTTCAAATATTTCACTACTACTATTTTGCCATTTATTTGTTATTCTAACCAGTATGCAGTGGTAATTGATAGATACGGGAAAAAAACATCCGAACGGGCGTGATTATTAAAAAATATTACATCGGAAAATGTGCAAAGTCGGTGTGCTATGTCTGAGAAGTAGGTTTTTTATGTTTGCAAAAATAATCCAGTAAATTGTTACAGGAAAACTAATCCAATTAAATCAAAACTTCCCCATACGAGAACTACCTTATCTCTTATGAGCCTCTTCAAAATTTTCAAACATTTGTGCAACCGTTATTTCTTGTGCAGTACACTAAAGCCTTGATCCGAATACCTTTGACACCCATTAAATTTTGCCCCTGCCCAATTGTTTATTGCGATATTAAAAATAGCTGTAGAGATCCCGAACTTGTGGTAAAAAGATCTACGATATTTTATAAAACGATCTACATGTGCCTAAAAGTATGCCACGTCTTTTATTCTTGTTGCGATTTGAGTACGTTTTTTGCTAGTAAACAATCACCTGATGCAGTCTCTATGATGTGGAGACGAATATTTTGAATAATCCAGAAATCAAGTAATCAAAGTTTCCCACATTGACGCACGAAATTGGCAACGCAGTGAGTCTAAAAATTTAATGCATTTAAGCTCACTGAATGCAAAAAGCCCTCACGCCGTTTTGTGAGATTTGTTTTTTGTTATTACTAGTTATATTCCTTGGAAATATTAACTTTTAAATAATTGTCCTCCCAATAAAACCATTTTTGAGGTATCAGTTAGACCACTGTGTCTACGTACTTGCCCAGTTAGAAAGTTACATTTTTGGCGTTTATTTTTTTTTCTTTCAATTTTTTCCTCTACTTTTCCATATTTATACGATTGCTACTCCATCCAATAGATATCGCAATAGTGAACAAACATATTGGCAACTTGGTAGCAACAACGAACGAACAAAGCGCAAAAGTAGCATAAGCTATCAACCTCAATTTTATGCCACTCAGTCAGTCATATTGCAGTCAGTCACTCAGCTGAGCCGATTCGTTGTGTGATTTCGATTGGTGGCTACCGAATTAAATCCTCAATGGTCATGGTCAACAGCAGCCGCAGCAGCAGCAACACCAGCCGTTGGGGCAAAATTGATATGAACAAGAAATAGAAATAAAAAACAACAACACAAATAAAAATAATAGAACTGTAAAACTGCAGACATACATATACATATACTAACACACTCACTACTCACTCACTCACATGTTGACTTCAATTTTTCGTACTTATTTTCCTTTCACTTGGCAGCCACAGCCAAACCGCCAACGAATCATCAAGACAAACAGCAACGTGAAAAGGTTGCATGCTTCCATCCACTACTATCCACTAAGCAACACTCTTGGACTTGTTTATGTGTGTGTCTGCACTCCAGTAAACCGAAATTCCCAATTGTATAATGTGAGTGTGTGTGCATGTGTGTATGTGTATATGGCATGGAACGAACAAACTTTTCTGCATGGCAACAATTTTTATTAAGAAAATGCTGTATCGAAATTAGAGTAGCGCAGTTACATACAGTATTGGATTTTACTATTGGATGGATTAGATTGTTTGCGCCACATGGCGTATGAGTTATAATATTACACTGGGCGACAAAAATTGTGATAATTTGGCACAATCTCAAAACAATCAGAGGCAAAGGGGGGTCAATTAAATTAATGTTTACAAACAAAAGGATAAAGAATGTAATTTATTGAATAGTTGTTGTTAATCGAATTGCTGTTGTTAATGGGCTATTATGCTATTTAAGTGATTGAGCTTTAAGTGATTGATAATATCAACGTCATATTCTTTTCTTTTTTTTCAAATTAAGTATCGTGACACGATAGATTACACACGTGACTATTGTTCGTATGATCGTAAGTTCAGTCGTGCTCCAGCGATATCGTCGATATTGTTAAACAGTAGACAAGTCTAGTGAAAGCTTCTCAAGCTGGACTTTGGAATGACCTTTATAAAGTATATCTATTTTAGTGGCTCTAAAAAGAGGATAGATGTATGAATGTGGGAATTTCTCCCATATCCCATTCAGAGGATGTAAAGAAATTGGTTTTTTGTATAATTGAACATTTCGAAGCTCTTTGAGAAACTCTTACATAGATTACTTGTGGCGACATGTGGGTGATCAATATAGTCATGCGGAACTAAAATTATCATGAGTTTTCTTTTCTTGAGATCATGAAAACTGCACAAAATCGTGCAAGAGCTTCAGGTTTTTGAAATTTTTGGCTTAAATTCGTTGAAGCTTTTGAGAGACATTAAAAGTTTTTGTTATTGATGACCCGTAGTGAACTTTTTTGTGCCACAATTTTGTTAGTTTTGGTTGAAAAATTACAAATCACACGAACTTTAACCGAAAGACATCAAAGTTCATCAAACAGGAGGAAATTGCTTGAAACTTTTAAACTAAAATAAAATACAGTCTTATAACAAATGTTAAAAGTTATAAATGATGTTCATGAAGAAAGTTCTCAAAATGTTGATATATTTCGGCATAAGTGGCGCAAATTTTATGAATTTCACAGAATTCGCTATGCTAAAAATGCCTGCACCATTATCTATTTTATTATTCTTTCCCAATACCCAATTCTTCTGACAATAATTTCATTAATCGAAACCAATAGTCAGTTTCTAAATCTCCGTTTTGTATTTTGTTTTACAAAATACCAATTAGAAACTTACAATTTTGATAAGATATTTTTTAATACTAAATTATTATGCCCATTTCCAATGAATCTTTTCCCTTTTTGCATTTAAAATATTGTTATAAAAACATTGAAAATTCAGATTTAGTTCTGTTTTTCTTTAGATGGTAGGCCGATTTACTTCGCTGGTCTTCTTTAATTACGACATTAGTTATAAAGTGACTTATTAGCAATGTGGCGCAAACACTTTGCTTGCTTTGCAATCTCCAAAATAAATCTATATGATCTATAAACTTTATGAACATTTTGCATTTACATAAGTTTTCCAGCAGCAGCAGTGCTCTTTTCTTCATTTTCGCATAGTATCCTTTTAACGAAATTTAAGGACTTTGCAAACAAATCATTTGGTCACATTCAATTTAAAAAGTGAAATTATATGATGCTAAAGAGAAAAAGTTTAACTTGCATTTTCTTTTGTCGTCTTTGGATGTCTCGATGCAATCAATGGAATGGTAGGGGTTGCAATATTTTATCGCATCCCCTACAGGGTGATGAAGAGTATAATAGTTAAGTCAGTACATTCGTAATCCTTACATTGAATAAGTAAAATTTAGATATTAAGAAAAATTATTGTAAAGCTATGCAAATGAAATCCTCAAGACGAACTTTTGAAATTGAGTTATATTTGAATCATTCATCGAATATGCAATCGAAATTATTAATAGTTTTTCTTTTATTGTTGTATTCATTTCAATATACTATAGTTAAATACTGCCTTAAATTTATACTTCGGCAACTTTTAAACTTAATACTTTCTGATTCGGTTTCGAAATTTTGTTTGATAATAGTGGGTACAGCTACTGTTGCTGTTCAATTCCCAGAAATCAATCACTACTAACTAAGCTCTTTTCTAAAAATATAAATTTTGTTTAAATAGTCCCTTTTAAATGGACTATTTTTTAAATAGTTCTCTAACAAATTTTTCTCTTAACAGCCTGTTTTTGTGAAATGAACCGCCCAATTCCTTCATCAGACACACAATTTGGATTCATCTTTGTAATATTAGTAGATATTCGTTTTGAAGAGCTTCTACTTTTATTGAATAGAGTTGCCATAAAATTTCTACTTTTGTGAGAGCCGAAATAGAGAACAGTTGAAAACATATATATATAATGGCAACATTATTTTTTGTATACTTCGACAGTTTACGTTCACACGTTTTATAACAACCCTGTTCCTAATGCTTTCGTTATTAAGCGATTCGTTCTTGTATGCTATTATGTTGCAAATTTAATGCAAATGGGCAGTATGTGTTCGATTTTCGTAGCCAATATATCTAAGTACTATTCTTTATAATTGAACGGGTTGAATATTAGGTTCTCTTCAGCATTATAACATAATATCATTTGAAAAACGCGAAAATATCCTCATTTTTCCCAACAATGTAAAAAATACAGTTTTTCCAATTATTTACGGCTAAAAGTTCTAAAATCATTAAGAATTCGTGCTGCAGTCATTTTTTATTTTAGGGATTTTTTACCCTTTGGAAGTTTTGCTTAATATGAATACTTTAAAAACTCGGCTACTTTTACTTAGTTTTCTAATTATTGGCCTATTAGTTTTCTTTTTTTTTATTAAAATTATTGCTATTTTTTTTTTTTATTAAATTATTGCTTTAACTATTATTATTAATTGTTACAAATTATTTTAAAATTTTTTGGGGCCTTAACTAAAAACATCAATATCAAGCAGACTAACCGTTCAATTTTTATCAGTTGTGGAAAAAATAAAAAAATCACCGACCAACTAATAATGGCCGGCTAGAATTTTTCGATATCGAGAAATCTTTTCAACATGCCACATTTTGAAGAAAATTTTGACTGTAAGTTGTTATGGTAATCTTTTTAGGCGCATAAAATATCAAATTTATTTTAAATTAAGTCAGATATCTTATCATTAATGGCGGAATTCTTAGATTGAATGAAGAAAACTGACATTTCACTAATTCATTTTGTAAACTTATTTTCTATTTTTGATGTAAATAAAAATGAATTCAAAAGTCGTCCATTAACCGTTTTTAGCATTTATGAGATCAACGGGCTGTGGATAATTAAATATACCGTAATTAAATGCTTCAAACGTTTTGATTAAATTTAATGAATGTTTTGATTTTCAAGAAGTTTAGTAATTTAAAAACGTTAAGATTTCTCTAAATTTCCCTGCTACTCATTTCTCAAAAAACCCTCTTACATTAGCCTTTAAGGAAATGTTAACGTTGTTTATTATCATTATTGTTTTTAATCCTTTTCATTTGATTGCTTTATATTTTTGAAGAATGAAGTACGAAGTATGAAAAAGATCAAATTTTTATATATATTTATATTTATTCTATTTACCCCTATTAGAAGCATAGGGCCTCAACAAAATTCTTAAATCTTAATCTATGTAAAGACATGCTTTTAATTTTACGCCAATTCTTTCTGCTTTTCCCAATGTCCTTTTCGAGCTGCCTTCTCCACATGTGCGCCGACCTCGTCTACGATTGCTCTGTGATTTTTAGTCAATGGCTTGCTTTGCGTCATTATTAGGGGCCTTTTTTTAAAAGTGTGACCTATCCAGCTCGACTTCATAATATTCAAAAGAAATGGTTTTTGGTCTATCAGCAATCACAATCTAGCATTAGAGACTGTATTTGGCCACTGAATTTTCAGCAAACGTTTAAAACAACGGTTAGTGAAAGTTTGCAAGCGTTATAGAAGTTGCGGGGCCGCGTTCCATGTTTCATAGCCATATAGACGTACTGAGGAGACGCTGAAGTTAAAAATTCGTATTTTCGTTCGACGTGAGATTAAAGAGGAGTTCCATATGTTTTATATATTCTATGCTACTTTATAACTAAGCCTGGGAAGGTTACCGCACATTGGATTCGTTGCGGTCGCCACAAACCTTTGTCTTCAACTCCTTTAAACTTTGTTTTTTCCTGATTTTTTTTATTTGCCACTACTTGCCCCAAACGCTGATAAGTCCTTTTTGCCATAAATGTCCTTGTTGTTGTGCACATTTTATGACTTTGTTGTCTATGGCTGGTCTTACAGTGTCGCGACAAAATGCATTTAAATAAATTAATGATGAAGTTCGAAGCAGTATAAACTTTATTCTGCACATACTCGTGCTCGTGCTTACAATTCTACATCCTGAATGTCAACGAAAGAGAGTGAGAATACATCCACATACATATATACATACATACACATATGAACATTGCACACATATATACATACATATATAAAGAACCGTCAAACAACGAAAAATTAGTGTTATTGAAATGCAGGCGCGTCAGTTGTCTCGTTTCAAAAATCCAGCAGAAAAAAGCACAATAACGCAAATTATTTAAAAAGAGTGCAATACGACGGACGACGGACGACGGGCAAGTCCCCCGCTCATAATTCATTTTATTTATTTTGTAAGCAAGTGAGATTTGTATCCCCCAAAGGGTGGATGGATGGATGGATGAATGGCAATGGAATATGGATACGAAATATTTCTCCTTTTTTCCTCAACATTGCGTGTTATTTCATTTCATCGAGTTTGGTCTTTGTGGCCACGACAACGGCGACGAAGTCGGCGACAGCGACAACGACGAAACGGAATGCGTCGCCTTAAACAAGGATTTATGGACGTCGCTTCTTTGTCGTACTTGATGCAAAATGTGAAGTTTCGACTTAAAAATAGCTTTTTTTAACGCCTGGTGAAAAGATTAATGTTGCTTTTCATTCGAGTTCTTTCTTTTATTATTCTTTTTTTTTTTTTTTTTGGAAAAGAAGACTTATTACTTCTGTTGGATCTTCCTCTGAAACATGGAGATAAAGTAGATTTTTCTTTGTTTTAAAAATAATTCTGATTTGACACATTTCCATTTTAAAATTTAACATATGGATCCAGTGACATACTTAAAGGAGGGGATACAAATTATGTGTGGATGTTGTTGACGAGGTAAAGGGCAAAGTTCAAAATTTCTGAAAACTTTTAATTTTTTGTTTTATTTTGATAAAGAGAAGGAGTAAAATCTAAAGCATTGAATTATTTTAAGCAGAATTTAAACTTTTGTATACAAAATTTCAGTAGTAAAGGCTTTAATAAATGAACTATTAAAGTTTTCCAAGTGACAGTGGTTGGCTCTATTATTAAACTTTTCGATCCGAATACTTATGAAACTAAAATATTATAAGAGTTTGATTTTCAATAAAATCCCCTCTATGTTAGCAACATTGCTAGTAAGTTAAGCTCGAATCATTTAACTTTGGGAAAGCGAAACGTGTCAGCAAAGTGTTTCTAAATTAGCACAATAAATTCACTGCAGATGGCGTTCTAGTAGGATACTGTGCGAAGTAACACATTTCAATTGTTCATACGATTTTTATCAATAGTATTACATGAATGCATTCTAAATAGTGATGCGAATCTTATATTTATTTAGTTGAGTTTGACTGTAAGCAGGAGATACCGCACAATAAGTTAGATATCGTTTTTATTTGTGACATATTTTTGGTAGTCCTTATTAAATTCTAGAAATTTCATTGCCGTTCCCACGTCTACGATATAAACTTAATTGTTATTTTTTGTCGTTTCGACGGCTATGAAATGAAATTAATTATTAATCACTAAAATGTAATATGGACTAAAATTTGGTAATTTCTTGTAGTTCTTTTACTAGGAGGAAACTTTTATAGCTTTTTAATGGAAAATGCAATTAGACCTACGTACGAGGGTGGCTGAAAAGTAATCTGCATAAGCAAGAAGACATATTAGTAGTATTCCATCAGGATTACTGTCTGTTTACCTCTTTAAAAAAAACGACGAGATCAAACTAGAATTGCACAGTGTATAAGGGGAGTCTGCACCATAGATATCAACTATAAAATATTAGCTTAATTTATGCCTTTATATACAAGCATTTATTATAAATGGGAGATGTGTGGCATTGCTGAGGCTGCAGTCATTTCCCGCGACAGAGGGGAGAATATATTACACGAATATTTGGGTATGAGGAAGCTTAGTTTCAAATGGGTGCCGCGTTTGCCAACAGGCTATAACAAAGCCAAACTTTCGTTCATTTCGAAGGATCGTTTGTTCAACCGCAATAGGCATGTCTTTCTATGCCTCCTTTGAAATCTAGACGAAACTTACATCCATTACAAGACACAAAATATTAAAAGATATACCAGGGGAAGTCGGAGTATTGAATATCTAATTTCTCCGAGACTGGAGCAAGTCAAGATGGATCCGTCAGCCAACGGAATGGAAATTAAGGACTTTTTGCATGTCCGAGGTAGAATTCCGATCGATTACTTTGGTAATGACATAACGATCACCGATAAATATTCAGTGCTGTTGGAGTGGTCGCAATGCAGACTCTAGACAGAAATGGTCGAACATGATGAGGGAAAATTCATTTTCTACCAGTGTAAAACACCCTTAAACTGGAGGGTAATTGCCATGGCAAAATTCTACTAATTGCGCTATGATGATTAAAATATATATATTTTAGACTTGAAGAAATTGATGCTTTGATCCGCATTTTATTGTATATCTCTCATTTACGGAGCCGGTCCCAAAACTAGCCGACCTAACAAAGAGGACACAAAAAGGTTGGGAAATTTTTTTTTTTTTTATTTTTCAACACAATCTACTTTTAGCTCGATACACTTTTCCCAGCGATATTACACTGTTTATAGTAAGAACTGCCAAACTCCTTGAAATAGCCATCGATCGCAAAATCATCCTGTTCATCGTTGGCAAATCGTTTGCCATCGAAGCGTTTTTTCAAGTTTGGAAATAGGAAATAGTCCGAAGGAACTAAATCCGGCGAATAAGGTGCGTGATGAAGCAATTCGAACTTTAATTCTTTAATTTTGGTCATCGCAATATGTAGTTCATGTGTTAACTGGAGCATTGCCTTGATGAAACAAAACTTTCTTCTTCGCCAAATGCGGCCATTTATAATAATTTCATCACGTAAACGCTGCAATAAATTAGTATAATGTTCGCCGTTGATGGTTTTTCCTTTCTGAAGATAATCAACAAAAATAATCTCATGCGCATCATAAAAAACAGATGCCATGACCTTGCCAGTCCACTGCTTTGACTGTTTCTTTGTCTCAAGTGTGAAGTGGTGGACCTACTTGCCATCCACGGTTATAAATCGACCCAAAAATTCGGCTTTATTGGCGTGAAGCATCGCCAAACACTCTACTGAGACATCTTCATGACGCTGTTGTTTGCTCTATTGAAAGCAAACGCGGCACCCATCTTGCGTACAGCTTTCTAATTTTCCGATCTCCGATCAATATGCGATGTATGGCCATTTTTGAAATACCTATCATTTCACCTATCTCACACATCTTCAGCCGGCGATCACCCAATACCTCTTGGCAGCTCGTACGACCTCGTTTAAACTCTGCTACCAAATATTTTACAGTCGTAAACGAATTCACTGAGATCGTTTACTTTTAGTGGCTCAAATAAAAATACTAAACAGTATGGCGCCTTGAAACTTAAAATATAGGTTTTATAAGGTTGCTACATTTTACCAAACTACACCTCGTATATATCCAAACTTGTTTAGAAGTTTGTAAAACTGTCATTAGAAAAATTTTTTTCTTTGTCGCTTTTAGTTATAATTAACAAGTCACATCAGAAAAATATTGTGGCTGTTCTGGTTGAGAATTATTATTATCAATTTCACATTTGCACATACAAATTGATAACGTTGTGATAGATCTGAGTTGATGTAATTTTTTTATAACATCGTTGCTTTCCGTTGACAATAGTAATTAATAATCAATTTTTTTTTTTGTTTATGTATTTTGAGGTAAGTTCCAATCATTTTATTGATCGAAATTCTAGACGACATAATGACGTAAGTGGTTTAATATGGTATTTGTGATAATAGATGTGAATATATAAATACCTATATATATAAATATATATATAAATATATATATAAATATATATATAAATATATATATAAACATATGTATAAATAGTTAGCAAGCGAATTTTTGTTGGAATTAATCGCACTTTAAATTGATCTAACAGTCACTCAGCTTGCTCAAAATGAACTGCAAGAGTTGCGTGGAGAATTATTGCTTAATATAAACATTAATTTAATGATCTAAAAAATTGTTTATTCCTCACGACTGACAAAAATTTATATTCTATTTGTCGGCATAGCGAAAAAAAAACAACGTACGAACATATTATAAATGTCTGTTCAATGTTTAATAGCGCCAGTCTCTATTTTTTTCTTTTCTTTTTTTGTTTAAAATCAGAATAACCGAAAAATTGGACCGCAAAATATAGCAAATGCAAAATGTTAGTACCACTGTTGCCAGAAGTCGTAGAAAATGCGTTAAGTAAAAAAGAGGGCAAAATGGACGCTAAAATTTTCAAAATAAAAACGAGAAATTTACTTATTTGCATTTACTTTAAAATATTCTAAATTTTAGGTGAAAAAATAAATATTGAAAACTAAACTATAATCAAAAAAATATGTTTCACAAAAATATCAAAAAATATGTTGAATTTCACAATTTTTTTAGAACAGCTAATTTTTAAGTAATTGCGTATACTGAGTATATGGTTTTACATCTTGTCAAGTCTATCTATAATTTAGTTAAGAATTTTGTTCTTTGATTTGATAAAAATACTAATTTGGAAAATTTTTAATTTGCAGAATTTTCGATAATATGAAAATAACTTGATTCCAAGCAAATTTTCAATTTTTTAATGCAAAAAAAAAAAAAGAGTTTGATCATAAATTCTAAGCATCGAAGTAAAATAAATATCTTAGTCGAATCTTATAAACATTATTTCGTTAAAAACAACAAAAATTGCCAGAAAAATTTCATTTTCTACAAATAACTTTAGAAAGCCGAACTGGATTCCAAACAAATTTTTAATCTCTTAATGCAAAAAAAAAAGAGTTTGATTAGAAATTCTAAGCACCGAAGTAAAAAAAAACTCAGCAGAAAGACCAAAAATTGCCAGAAAAATTTCATTTTCTACAAATATCTTTAGAAAGCCGAACTTGATTCGAAACAAATTTTTAATCTCTTAAAGGAAAAAAAAAAGAGTTTGATTAGAAATTCTAAGCACCGAAGTAAAAAAAAAACTCATAAACATTATTTCGTTAAAAAAAAAAACAAAAATTGCCGGGAAAATGTATTATTTCTACAATTAATTCTAGAAAGCCGAACTTGATCCCAAATAAATTCTTAATTTTTTAATTCAAAAGAAAAGTTTGATCAGAAATTCTAAGGAACGAAATAAAAAAAAAGATTTAGTCGAATTTTATAAATAACATTTCTATAAACAAACGAAGATTACCAGGAATATGTAATTTTTCTACAAATAACTCTATAAAGCCTGCAAACTTTTAATTTTTTAATGCAAAAGAAGAGTTTGATCAGAAATTCTAAGCAACGAAGTAAAAAAGACAATGGAATTTTATAAACATCAGTTCGTTTAATAAAAAAATGACCAAGAAATGTAATTTTTGTACAAATATCTCTAGAAAGCCGAATTTGATTCCAAGCAAATTTTTAATTTTTTAATTCAAAAGAAGAGTTTGATCAGAAATTCTAAGCAACGAAATAAAAAAAAAAGATTTAGTCGAATTTTATAAATAACATTTCGATAAACAATCGAAAATTACCAGGAATATGTAATTTTTCTACAAATAACTCTAGAAAGGCGAACTTGATTCCAAGTAAACTTTTAATTTCTGGATGTAAAAGAAGAGTACAAATCACGGAAGTATAAAAAGACTCAGTAAAATTTTATAAACATTATTTTGTTAAAAAAAAACAACAAAAATTGTCAGAAAAAAATAATTTTTCTACAAATAACTTTAGAAAGTCGAAGTTGATTCCAAGCAAATTTTTAATTTTTTAATTCAAAAGAAAAGTTTGATCAAGTTTGATCAAAGACAGATGAATTTTATCGTTAAATAAACAAAAATTACCAGAAAAATTCAATTTTTCTACAAATAACTCTAGAAAACCGAACTTTAGCCAACGATAGGAGACCAAAATTGGTCTTGTACGAGAATTTAGCCGTTTTCGTGGTCAACTCTTTAAGAGGCTTAACTTCAATGAAAAAAAAAACTCTTTCAGAACAATCTATTCAAATCGATCCTAAAATATTTTATGTTTTTGGTACCATAATTTATATCGCATTGGTTTTGATATGCTGCGCTTACAAATGAACCTCTCGGTTTCCATCCTTTTAGATAGTCTAGTATAGAGTGTCAAATAATCAGTTGTGATCTATTATTTCGCAACGCCCACGGAATCTTTCGTCTATCCAACATTGTGACTCTCAGACTATTTTTTAAAATTAGCAGTAAATAAGATCAGCGTCACTTGTGCTTGTACGACCATAACGAAATTCAGGAAACCACCTATTAATATAAGAAATTAATGCTGAATTGTTCTCACAATTCCTAATCAAAGCATTTTTTTTTTTAAATAAAGGAAGGTAATGTTTTTACGTAAAAAATAGCACTTGATAACCACAAGAAACCAATTGTTCTCCAGTTTCTCAAAAATTCGGAAATTTGCAACTTTTTTTTACAATTTATAGCGAATAACTATGATAATGACTTGATGATTAATCTTGATAATGGATCGAAACCAGTTGATATCAGAGTCGGAATCTGGTTATTGCAATTTTTTGGACATAGCATTGAAATTTCTGGCAAAATAACATCTTTCGTCGACCTGTGTAATTCTTTTTTAAATGAAGTCAAACTTTTCCCACTGTGCGGTAATTTTGCGGCCTGATAATGATCATTTTGTTGTCTTTGGTAGTGGATAAGCGATTACAATATACATAACTCTACTTAAAACTTTTCTTTCCTTATACACTCGCCGTAGTTTAGTATTGCGGTATCTTAAGTTAATGTTCTTAAATCCCGTTGTGCTTTTCGTTATTACGATTTCCACATCATACCAACTCTTTATTATCGATTTCTTTTACAAATAAAGTTTTTTTATTGTTGATTTAGCTATAAATCCAAAACCGAGCAGCGTTTGTTAAACTTGAAAACCAATTACAGTTGAAAATCAAGACCGTAAAAAAAATTACAGAATTTAGTACAGAAAAAAAGTAACAATTAAATTTCAAATGAAATAAAAGTAACGTTGCCGCGCCACCATCAACAACAACTGCAAAAACAGCAGGCATAACTGGCAGTCTCGTCGTCTCGAGTCAAAGTCAACAGCGTCACGGTAGACTTGATTAGCGGCGGCCACACAGAAGAAACCTCTATTTGTTGTAACTTTTTTGTGCAGTTGTTGGCATTTTGTGAAATAAATTGCATGCAATATTAAGGTTTTTCTTTTTTTATTGTGTTTAAATAATATAGAACTAAATTTACAACGTTTTTGTTGTTGTTGTTTTTTTATTTAATTTTTCGCTTTATCGACACCAAAACGGAAAAAAACCTAGAAAACCCAAATTTCCATTGTTTAAAACTTTAAACAAAAAAAGTGTCAAAGTCCTCCTTTGCATGCGGAACGTTTGTTTAAGTGGTTAACATTTGAAAAGTATAAAATAATGCATTTTCTGCACCAGAGAAAATGTGAAAAAAAATTTTGATATTTATTATTATTATTTACAACACAAAACATCCGCTGATTAAATAAACTTGAATAAAAATCTTTATATACACATTGTGAAACATCCCTCCATATATAAAAAAATCCAGCTCCATGTTATTTCTCATTGTTTATGTGGGCGAGCAATTGATTGTTTCCAGTTGTTCATTGGTCTTTAGATTACCATATAAAAGTTTGTATTGAATTATGCTGAAACAAACAGAAAAAATGTGGCGACTTTTTTTTTTTTGTTCACATATTCTCTATGGAAGCAGGCAGATTGACCAAATTTGGCTAAAGCGTGAACACAGAGCCTCGCATATGAAATACTTAAAATGTTATATTGACGCTCAAACAACAACATGTGAGGACTTTTATATTACGTATTTGGCAGTGGTGGCGATGCACAGTGTTTCGTCCTATAGGAAAAAGCACATTAGATTTAAAATGATAGCCTAATTTCTGCAAAGCATTGACTTTTTTATGAAGTTTTTAAAACAACTACAGGGAACAGCAGATTTCTTCATGTATCTAACTTATTTTGTACTCGTTTTTAATTACATTTGTTTATGTAGTTTTCTTCGGTCGAAGGACCAATGTTGTCTCTCCAATACCCAACTAACGAACTCCCTTCGCTGTCCATGGTCAGCTGGCTTCAGTTCCTGAGTCAATTGAAATTTGTATGCATGAAGATGCAAATCTTTCGTCAAAATTCGCTACATAGTGGATTTGGAGACACCAATTTGCTGAGCTCGGTGTCGAATTGAAGTGGATGGAGTTTGAGCGGCATGATCACGTATAGCTGCGACATTTTCGTTCGATCGACCTGGTCGAAGGCGCGTTGTTGTCTTTACATCACTATCAGACCCAGTTTTGGCAAATTTATCCATTAATCTCTTTACAGTTGACTCTTTTGGAGCATTATTGTGACCCCAAATTGATCGCAATTTGCGAACTGTAGCCGCAAAACTTTCAGCATTTTGGTAAAACAATTACACAATGAGAATGCGTTGTTCATTCGTGTAGCGCTCCATTTTTACTAACTTCGTACCTTCTACTAGCAAACAATAACAATTGTTCAAATGTCAAACAATGACACTTCAAATGGCGCCAAATTTAAATCTTGCGTTCTTGTTTGGACACTCTTTAGTAACGTAAGAAAAATCTGGATTGCCAACTAATTTGTACAGGGTGTCCGTGAGGAAGGTATACTAATTTGTTTTGCCGCCAGCTTGGTAAACATTGGTCTTGATAGTTTATATTTGGCAGTCTGAAGTAAAGACGTGGGAAATTTATTCGATAAACCAACGTGCTTTAATCGCAAAACATTTTATCAAAATCAATCATCGATTACTGCGACGATGAGAAAGTTACGTGAAATTTTTGGGAGAAAAAACGTGCCAACAAGACGCACTATTTATCGTGTAGTGAATAATTCCGAAGAAAGAGGGTATGTAGTTGATAGGGCCAAGCATGGACCACAACGTACTGCAAGATCGGCTGAAAACATTACTGCTGCTTAAGAAAGTGTTCAAAACAATCCATCAACCTCAATTCGAAGCCGCGCTCAGGAGCTTGTCCTTCAAAGAACAACTTTGGCCACAATTTTTTACAAGGATTTCCATTTGTTTCCATTTAAGATTCAGTTGACACAAGAATTTCTTCCACAAGACCATTTACGCCGCCTTACATTTGCCAATAAGATGTTACAGCTCGCCCATGACCACCCCGATATGCATGAAAAAATCATAATGAGTGACGAGGCACATTTTCATTTGAATGGATATGTGAATAAACAGAATAATCGGTAATCAGTCAAAAAGTGACAGTCTGGTGTGCAATTTGGTCAGGAAGAATCATTGGACCTTACTTCTTTGAAACTGAAAACGGCGTAACGATAACTGTCAATGGAGTGCGATATCGTGATATGATTGAAAATATTTTAACGCCACAACTATATGTTTTGGGCTTGATTAACATGTGGTATCAACAAGACGGTGCCACATCGTATACATCCAGGATTACAATGGAATTACTGCGAGACCTCTTTCCACAACAAGTTATTTCAAGAAATGGTGGTGTTGATTGGCCCTCACGGTCGCCTGATTTGACTGCTCTGGACTTCTTTTTGTGGGGATATCTGAAAAGCAAGGTTTATGCAAACAAACCAGAAATGCTTGAGCAACTCAAACAAAATATTCGTGATGAAATTACTGAAATTTCGTGTGAAATGTGTGAGAATGTAATGAAAAATGTGCTCAAAAGGAAGGGCTCGCATTTGTGAGGCTAACAGAGGCGGACATTTATCTGATATTGTATTCCATACATAATTGTCAACATTAAATAAAGCATTCATCAATATAAGATCCATTCTCATTCATTGAGTTAAAAAATTGTAAACAAACAAAGTTTTATACCTTCCCGACGGACACCCTGTATTTTGACCCGCAATTATGAGCTAAATGAGCATACTAGATTATACAACATTATTTAAACTTCTTTCTGTTATTTAGAAGAGGGAGTTTGCAATTAGAGAAATACGATAAACAATATTTTTCTGTAAGTTTCTTAAAGTTTAATCAAAAAAATTATTCTTTGCTGGAGAAACAAAAGTTTGTCAAAGTTTGATAGAACGGAAAATTTTAAAATTTGAAATTTTATCGACTTTTAAAAATACTGAAAAGTGTTTTTGCCTAAAATCAGCAAATGCCAAAATGATCATAGCTTAGTAATAGTTTATGTTATCCATTTTTCGATTTGAAGTTAAATAAAACCCAGATAAAGCTATGATTTCGATGAAACTTTTATCTCATTATAATGTTTGGACCTTGTCCCATACAACGTCATTTAAATGACCGCTTCTGGATTGGCTGCAGCAATGGATCCTTTTCAGATTCCTCCAGCATCATTTTCGACAAAAATACGGCCCAATGACACCTCCAGACCATGAAATAGTTTCCCACAATCACTTTTGGGTTCACCGAGCCTCATAAGCGACAATTTTGTTCTTGACGTAACCAATGAATGAAAAATGAGCTTCATCGAAGAAAATTTTGTAAAATGTAAGCCTATGTTGAAATCACTTTAAAGCATAAAGAGCGGATTGGAAAAAACCTGGTGTAATTTTGTATTTTTCATATTTCTTTCCGTATTATTTTTGCTTCTACCTTTTCGAATACAATCTGAAAAATTACAGCCAAATGTTGACTTTTCGTTTAAGAGATTTTTTGGGATGGCTGCAGTTGAATAATTTAATTATTTTATCGAAAGTATTAATGTAGAAAATTTGAAATAATCCCCAAATCTCGAAAAAGGAGTGTCAAAAAACTTCACTGCTAGTTATGGCTTCTTAGGAAGTCAGTCAAAGCGGCGTTTTTTGCAAAAAAAAAAACAACAACAACAAATTTCAATATCGCAAAAAAAATTTGGTTAAAAAGCAAATATGAATAATATATATGAGTATAAAATACGAAATATATATAAATATATATATATTGGTGAAAATACGGGTATAATTCAATCACCAATCATCTCCCATCAACAGAGTCTCTCTGACGACATCAATAAATCTCTAAAAATCGCTAAAATAAAAAAGAGCTAAAAACATAATCTCGGAAGTGAAGCTGTGAAAATATTCTAAAGTTTAGTTAAACTTTATGTTTAACCATTTTAAACCATTTTTCTAATTTTTTGTTGAAATATTGAACCCAGCATAGAGAATGAAACTACATAAATCTACATAATGTCATTATTTTGGCGATTAGATGCTTAGTTTCGATGTTATGAAACTTTAGCATTTTAGTAATCTCTGTTTTTTTTTTTGAGATCTTGGAATAATTTATTGTACCATGAAAAACATCAATTTGTCTCACCCTCTTAGAAATCCACGAAAATTAGGTAACGGGTGACGTTTTCTATATTTCCCCCATTTCGACTCTGCCGTTCTGTTTGGAAAAAAATTCCTTTAAAATTATCCGATTAGGTGCGATTAGTTAGTTGCATTCGAATACTTTCTATAACGAGCGACACTATTTGTACGCATAATTTTCTCTATGCACTGCAAGTATTTGCAAAAATATATGAAGAAGTAAAGTAAATCACTCGAAGGTGTGAACAATTTTGGTGGAGGAGTACTCGAGTGTTGGCCTACTGTGCAATAAAATTAAGTTTTCGTGGAAATTGGTAATAACAATAGTATGCACAATCGATCCATTAGTTTCTGATACATGTTATCTTTATAATTTTTTTTCGTACAACAAATCACTGTGCAACGGCTGCAATGCATGAAATGGAAGCGACAGACAATCGAAAAATGATATGATAGCAAACAGCAACTGATGCTTATATGGCGTTAAACATATTCAAAGCTGATGGGTATGAAAAATAAAACCCCCCAAACGTCACACAGAATAGTGGCGTTAATATATTTATAAGTCCATCTGGTCGGTCGTCCGTCCATTTATTTGCACGTCCATCGTTCCTTCGATATATCGGTCGGTCTTTCTACTTGTGTTCCGTTTGTGCCCATTCGAAGCCATTGGAAAAAAAATCCCAACATGGTTTTGTGTTAAATGCAAAAAATATATTTTATTATTATTATAACTTTTTTTGCACTTCCCATTTCTCACCGCCTCGATTGCCGCGCCGCCATCGTGTTAACATTAATCAGTGGCGTGCAATTCTCAAAGTCATTGACTTTCCAAACCAGCAGCAGCCGTCAACCAGCTCCAAACAACTTGGCTGGTTGCTGCTGCTTGCTTGCCTTACATTTACTTAAACATAAATGGTTTCGAGTGTATTTTTTCGCGTTTGGGATTTTTATTCGCGAAAAACATCACGAAAAAAAATCTACAAAAATTCTAAATTTAAGTCACGTTACAGTGCGATATATTCGCACACTAGTGTGTGTGTGTGTGTATGTATGTATGTATGTATGTAAACGATGCCTCAAATTTATCTGTACGTATTTCACTGTGTATGTGACTTTAACTTAATTGAATTTAAAACTTAATGAACTTAAAATTTTAATGAACAATTTAATTAAGCTTATCTAAGATGATGATGAAAATACTCGCATTCGTATTATTTGAAATTCATTGCAACGCTATGTCTAAATGCCGGCAATTTGACGAAACGCATCAATATGCAACCCTGTATGGTTTAATTGTTACAGAGATGTATTTGTGAAGGCCTAACGCCACTAATTGGTATTGATGAGTATTTAAAGTTGTGGCCGTATATCAGCTAATGAAAATAATTTTATGAAGCGTTTACCGAAGAATGCAATATATAAAAAGGAGAAAATTAGTCATAATGTGAATAGAGTTTTGAGTGGCAAATTTAGGAAATTTCCGGAACAAAAGTAGAAAATTGCCTCCGATAGCTTATGATTTGGTAAATTTTTGGTGCATGCCTTCCGTAACTTGACGCTATTTTGCCCATAGTTTTATATTTCCTAGGAAAGGAAATTAGAAATTAACTTTTGTTTAACAAAAATTATACTTTTACAGACACGAGATATGCGAACAAAAATGCGATACAATAATTTCGTGGTCATTTTATATTTATATTTTATATTATTTTTTTTATCATTTATTATATATTTGTGTTCAAAAAATAAGGTGACTTTGGATTTTTTTTTGGTACACTCGTCTCGAAGATACAAATGTTTTTCAGCACCTTATTCAGCACCAAATTCACCTTATTTTTTGAACATATCTTGTATATTGTGCAGATATACTACTAAATAGTAGTATATCGAATTGAATATCAACTTGCAAATAGAAAGCAGTGGTATTTGCAAATTGGAGGGAAAACTTTCTTGCTATATTCCTGACTACAACGAGAGAAGGATTCATACTTCTTAATTGCATGACTACAGAATCAGTCGTTATCTGTGTTATTCTGTCATCTTTTGTTACCCAACAAATTTCCAACATCCTTTCTTATCCATCGATAATTGAATTTACACTTCGAAATTCATGATTTTTCTTCCAACTAGATGACACCATTTATATCTCCTGAAAATATTTATCCCAATAAATTCTAGTTTCATTCTACCATTTTGGTCCCCTTCCTTTCTTTGTACTAAGCTCTAAAAATACGAATTTCGAAAATTTGCCTTTTCTGGCACGACTACACCATATGAGGAGTATATAACTGTGAATTTTGAATGACAAGCATCTAAATTTGGAAAAATTGGTGAGAAAATTTGACATAATTATGTTAATTTAATTTCAAAATTGTGCTATAGATAACCTTGTACTCTCTCATCCATGTTTTATCCCCTAAAAGTACGAATTTACAATAAATCTATAAAAAAAAATTTGCGATCCAGTTTTCGTGATTCCAGTTTTAGACGTTTGGTCTGGCGCAATTGGCACGATTTTTTTTTTACTTTTAGAATTTCGAAAAGTTGCTATTCATTGCAGATTTGATGAATTCTTTCTTACATTTACCCTATTTTTTACCCTTATCGAACGTCTCATAGAGTAAGATTGAATGAATATATATCCCAATTTTCGTGATCCTAACTTTAGCTGTTTCATCTAGAGGATGATCAGGGAGAGACCTAAATTTCGTAATCCTAA
This sequence comes from Philornis downsi, assembly GCA_019455685.1. Lineage (NCBI taxonomy): Eukaryota > Metazoa > Arthropoda > Insecta > Diptera > Muscidae > Philornis > Philornis downsi. The sequence continues at coordinate 62,595 of JAHXMU010026166.1, forward strand.
CTTTAGCTGTTTCATCTAGAGAATGTTCAGTCAGTCAGTTGTTGACTTGCATAGAAAAAGCTTAATTTTAACCTAAATTTCGTGATCCTAACTTTAGCTGTTTCATCTAGAGGATGGTCAGTCATTAACTTGCCATAGAAAGACCTTAATTTCGTGATTCTAACTTTAGGTGTTTCATCTAGAGGATGGTGCTTAATTTTGTGGTCCTAACTTTAGCTGTTTCATCTAGAGGATGATGAGTCAATCAGCCGTAAACTTGCCATAGAAAGACCTTTCCATTTTCAAAATCCGCGTTTTTACTGATTTTACTTTTAGAAAACTTCCAGATATACATTCCGTTAAACGGTCAAGCATGTTAGATGCAAGAAATAGAAACAAATCGTCATTCATTCATTGTTGCAGATTTTAAAACTTATAAGTTAGAATCTTTTACATGTTAAGGTAACAATATATAGACACAATAAATTATTTCTGAAAATGTAATACGTCTATATTCACCCACAAAATTTGTCTTAAATCTTAAAGCTGTCACCGAGCTGTCATTAGGGCAGCAAGTTTCTTTGTGCGAGACGTTTATTGTCAACAGCGGGTTTACAGGATTACGTTGACTTCATTCCATACGTCGGTCATGTACTAAAAAAACTTCCTCTACGAAATACGCTTAAAGTGAAATTATGTAGAGTATAATGTTTAAATGCTAAATTAATATAGATATTGATTTTGGAATTTCAAAAAATTTATTTTTTTTTTTAATTACTCAGCAAAAGACTATTTTTTGCAGCTTTATGAGAGTTAATTTCTAATAATTCAATTCTAATGAGGTTTTATTTGGAAAAAACTTTTCTTAGTTGGTTCTAGTTTTCGATATATCACATTTTGAAGTTTAAAAATTCAGTTTGGAAGGCAATGTCTACTAATAAAGGGTTTGGATTCTGGTTTCCTGCACTTACAGATATCCTCTTTGTAAAATTGCCTTCAGTTCCTCTGTGTTGAAGCCGTCTATAGCAAGCAAAACGTTTGGTCATTGATTCCCATCAGTATTAGTTATAGTATAAATCCTGTGGTAAAGACTTTCGATTTTGTTATGGTTTCCACATAATAGTTGCAGCGGAAATAGTAGTTCGAGAACTTGTTATTCTAAACATATTTTCTGTTATTCCACCACTTGCAGAAATAACCTATCTATCTATCTAATATACCAAATTCTGCCAAAACTGATTTGCTCCTTTTCAACTTCAATGCAAAATTAGCACATGTTCTTAGACTACATAAATCATGCCGCAACTTACTATTTCCAATAGAATGTTCTGACGCGTAAATATACGAGTATATCGTGCAAACTTTACAGACATTTGGAAATTTCTAAAATTTTTATTAATATGTGGATTGTCATTCATTCACTTCCATCCACATGAGAGACACAAAACAGCCATCTCATTATTTTGTTTAAATAAGGTCAACAGTTTTGTCTGCGTGCTTTTTATAACAATTCTTAATTGAAAATAACATGATAAATTTATTTCAAAAATGAAACATATTTTATAAATAATAAACAATACAATTTAAAAATCTTAAACAAATCTTATGAGCACAAACATTTGTATAGATAGATGCTGGACATGATTTTTCCTATTTCAATTCAATACTATAAAATATTGAATTGGAAAAATAGCCACAACAAATTAAATTAATTTGAAAATATATTAATTCAATTTTTCTACAATCGGTGTAAATCAGTATGCCAAAAACCAATGAATAATTTCCAGAAATTCAATAGTCAACTGTTTCTTTTTCCACGCTTGACCGGAAAATATGTCTTCTGTCATAGTAAATTGTATTGATATATTTGGCATTGCAGTCATTTTCTACAACTCGAATAGATTTCAAACACCTCCAATATGGTTTGTTGCGAATTTGACAGATGATAGATCAGATGTTGAGTGAATGATCAGATCAGGCAAGAAAAAAACAAACGAACTGAGTGCCAACAAATCGTCAAATTTTGTTCACAGACATCTTTTGAAATGAAAAAAAAGTGAAAACGGAAATCGTTTACGATTTCATTGTCAAACACTTAAACACCAATTGCATTGCCTTATTTTATGCTAATTAGAATTTTTGGTTTTAGGCTTTTTAAAGGTAGGCAGTGGAAATTTTTGCTTTGTCTTTTTGTGGTCACTGATCCATGCAAATATTTTAAGCTTACCTAAATCCGAAACCAGCCATTTAGTAATTTTCATTTGGTCATTTTCATTTTACTCTTGGTATCTGGTTTTAATTTTTTTATTGTCGTTAATTTTGTAAGCCTTCTTAATATTTTGAATGCGTTTTTATATTTTTGTCTTACTATTGTATTTGGTGTTTCGATGACGTCTTTTTATATTTATTGCCATTTTTATCACTCAAGGTGATATTTTGGCTTGAAATCACTAAACATTTTATTAAATTGTATTTAAAATATTAAACTATTAATCACGTTTACCGATAAATTGGCTATGAAAGTAAAATGACAACGATTGCATTTCTATAAATAAAACAATTACAATGCAATTGTTAATTATGGTAATTGTTGTTTCTATAATTTAAACAACTTATTAAAAATGCCTATGAATTAGTTATTTCTACGACAAAGGGAAAGGGAAATCACAAAGTTTTTGTATTTTCAAAATAGTTTGAATTTGAAAGAATTGAATAAACAAGCGTATTATGAATAAAATACCTTAACAGAGCAGCTAAAACTAAGTTTAGACGGCACATTCATTTGGAACGATACGGGAGGAAGTTAAGAAATAATCGGCCTAGGCAAGACGACTCAATTTATTTTAAAAAACATAATCCTTTACACACAGGACTATCGTGCATATGATCGTGGATGCGAGCCCCGACACAACCATCAAATCTTCACTTGAGCCTCGGTCACCTCGATGTGGCTGACGAACGCCAGTCAAGTATTCGATAAGTCTAGTAAAACCTTCTCTAATAAATGTTCGCAATCGTCTTTAAACAGTAGATTCTATTTAGTGAGTCTAAAAATAGAATTCGTATAAGCTGGCCGAATGTGAAAGGCTCTCCCACCCTTATGGGGTGGAATGTTTTTCTTGTTTCTTTTGCTTTTAGCGCACTACATATAAATCAACGGCTCCTTATTTGTTAATCATTCTAACAAATGGCCATTCCATTTAACTGCATTCCGTTCCCACCAAGCGGTGAAAATCTGCAACTCGTACAATTTTGACGACTACGCTCTTGAGTTTTCAAAGCAGATCTGACTAATTCTTCCTTACATTTACAGTATTTTCATCCTACGTTTTTGAATTTCAGTGCGTTATCCTGCTGAAAAAAAACTGCATAATGCGACAAATGCAATCGTTTCAACAGCTTTGAATAATATTTTCGGTTGATTGTTTTACACTTTTCTACGTAATCAAGGTGGGTTAAGCAACCGACGTCCTGAAAAACAGACCATATCAACTTGTTGGCCCATCTTGTTTTTGTCTGATAGCTATTTTTCTGGATAAATCCATTGCTTTAACTATTATTTACTATTTGGTGTGTTGTAATGGGTCCAAATTTAGGCCACAGGTACGAAATGGCGTAAAATATGCTGCATATTGCGGTAGAAGAACGCCAAAACTTCTTGGAGATGACTATTAACAAACGCGGCATCCATCTGGGAGTAAGCCCCGTTGTACTTGCAATATATTTTCTATACATTCACGTCAGATGCAATCTGGCATACGTCCACTCACCGATATCCAATTATCATTCCATGGATTTTGTAAATTATTCCTTGAATGGTTACATCTCTAGGGCGCCCACGCTTAAATCAAGTTGTCCAATATTTCGTGGTTGATATCTACATCGTATAATCCTCATAAACACCTTTCAGTTTCAATTTGGCACCATCTCAGGGGATTTCCCATCTTGAAGGTTGTAAATCTCGATTCATATAACTCTATTCAAATTTTTTTAATTCTACATTCATATTTTATATAAGTGAAGCAAATCGTATGAGCCGAATTTAATCAGATTCTTATAAAAGATTTTTATAAACTTGCCAGAAACTCGCCTAGGCAATGAGAAGTAGCTAACCAGTAAATCGGTCTATCGATTTAGCTCATGTGGGTTATACAGGTTGGCGCACCAATCGTGCTACAATAAGAAATTCAAATAATTTGTTAATCAATATGTTTCATTTATTGTTTTATTGTATAGAAAATTAAATTTTATTTCACTGGTTTTATTTATTGGTTTTGGAGATGATATACCCTATATGCTCCATTCTCAATCAATTATATGCGACATCTGATCAGAAAATGATTCATTGCGGAATCGCCTTAGTTATTTTTTTAATGGACTGCTTCAATTCAGTCTAATTCATTGGTTTCGTTTTGTACACCTCTTGCTTGATATAACCCCATAAAAAGCAGTCTGATGCAGTCACATCAAGTGACCTTGAGGCCTAAAGGAACGTGGAGTTTGCGGATATTAAATTGTTTGGAAATTTTCGTTGGAACTCCGATCTGGCTATGTATGCAGTTGCTCTATTTTGCTGGACCCAAATGTTGTTCAAACGGATACGTCTTCAGCGCGGTTCTGGGCAAAAACTTCTTCAACATCATTAAATAATGTTCCCCATTGACAGTTGACAGTAGCACGATTCGTGTGCCACTCTGTATGAACATAATTAATTAGACGATTATGGCAGGAATCATCACAATTTACATAACTATTTTATAGAGCAAAACTGATCATTGCTGATCAGTTATGACCATATTTTTGATGTTGTTAAAATTTCGAATTAAAGTCACTCTGAGTGGGCATCTTTAGGCAACTAATGTTTATAGCTTGTAGACGTACGGCCACGTTGAAAGTCAAGTCAGCATTATAAATTATTTTCATTAATGAGTTTGCGAATTCTGCTTTCATTAGATTAATTGTTAAAATTATAGAAAAAATAATGGGTCTATTACGGAAGGCAACCAAACTTCAGTTGCGTTGTCAGCTGGCAACGCCACCAAAATTATAATTGGTATTATGTATGGCAACTGTTGGTAGTTGCCGTCGATAATAGTGTTTTGCCATTTCGGCAACTGAAAATATTGTAAACAAACAAAAAGTGCATACAATTATGTACGATGATTAGCTCTGTTGAACTTTTTTTTGACCAAGAAAACAATGTTCAGGACGTGGCATCAATTAGAAGACGTTTGAGAGACCATTCGAATCCATTAGAATTGCCAAATGCACTGTAAGTAGATGTTTTTTTGTGTTTAAAATAATTCTCAGTAATCAACTGATTTTCTTCAAATTGTTGTTTGCTTGTAATTTTAACCATCATGGAAGCCTACAATTACACAAAAACACACATTTATGTTGATATTATCACTAATTTATTCAAAAAATGTATTTACCTTTTTTATATACCAAATTTGTTCTCTACACCACACAGCAGCAACCACAACTAACTAGTTGCCGCAAAACACATGTTAAGGCAACTGAGGTTGCCATCAGTTGCCAACCGTAATGCAAATTTGGCAACTGGCAACGCAACTGAAGTTTGGTTGCCTTCCGTAATAGACCCATAAATGTTATTCGAAATAACTGCGGACACAATTTGCTTAATTCCTTCCTTTATAAACACATTTTTATTTTTAGAAACTTAGAAATTAAGTAAAGAATCAGATTTTGACACATTATACGTTCTCTGATGTAAACGACATTTTAATTTTTTTTCACAAATAATTTCTTGGCCCACTGTCTCACATACGTTCAGCAATCGCGCTCATACTGAGCAGATTACAACATTTGGAATTATCCAGATTTTGCAAGGCAATACTCGTATATTGTAACAACAAAGGCTTTGTATATATAAGTGTATAATATTATTAAAATTCTTTCTTTGTTCTTCAATAAGCCACTTTGGTGGAACGGAGACACGGTGAGTGAGGAGGGTAGGAGGGGAAAAAAGTTAATACTTTAATTGCCATTGTAATTATTTTAAGAGTTTATAATGTTTTATTGCCGCTGTAATGGATATATTGATATGTGTAGTGGCAGTCGTTGCTGGTATTGTTTAAAATTCAAGGAAAATTATTGTTAAATTATTTCTAAAGTGCTTAAATTGACAATAACAGCAACAATGATTGCAAAACAAATGTTAAATATTAAGGTTAAAAAAACCATATAAACAGAAACTCAAGAAAATACAACACTGCATTTTAATGCAGTGTTAATACAATCAATGAATTTCGAATTCGCATTTCAACTTTTCAACCGATCGACGTTTTGTTTAAATCTATTTATTACGTTGATTTGTGTTTTTCATTTCATTCAATGAATGAAAGAAAAAAATCTCCACCAGATGTTGAAAGTTTTCATAATAATAAAGTGTTGCTACATAATGATATTTTGATTGGTTGTTGTGGCGAGAATTTAAACTTGAACTTGTCAAATTTGAATTGTTAACAACAACTTTTATTCTACAACTGGAAAACTGCATTTGTTAACCGGCAAAAAACAAAATTGTTTAGTTTTTGTTTTAAACGACGTAGAACTTTATAGGCGATTTTATGGGAATTCAAAGTGTTATTTAATTCAATTTTAAGCAGATTTGTTATCTATTTTTTGTTATTCAATTTAATTGGTTAGCAATGTATTGCTGTGTAGAAAACGATATGTGCAATTATGAAAGAAAAATTATGTATTTTTATTATGGTATGATCTTGACGATATCAAAAGTGAAATCCAAATATTCACAAAATCTAATTTTACTATCGATTATGTCTTGCTTTACCCAACTAAAGAAATTCTAACTTAATTTAATGAGGCAGAAAAACAAGACAGTTGTTTTAATATTATCTCAATGATAAAGAAAAACTTAGGGAGCCTGACAGATGGGCTTATCTAGCAACATCCAAATTCTCACAGCATAGTGGTCAAATTGTAACAATTTTCATTACGTACTTCCACTTGCTATTTTGTGATGGCTCCCTTCCCCTCTAAAAGGAACAAAACGATATATTTGATGATGATGAGATTAACATGTTCGTTGTCTATCTTTTCTGTGATTATGGAATCAATTAAATGATTTTCCTTCCCCACTCTGAGCAAATTTGGCATCCTTTTCTGAATACAAACTCATTGAATGAACGAAATATGTCTCCTATCCCCGATAAGTCATTTAATATTTATTATTGTAACTATTATTAACTTTGAATATATAAATAAATTTCGATTTATATTATTATTTGTATATATTATATATTCATTATTTGTACATTTTATATATAATCCATATATTATTTGGATCTCACTTTTAATATATATGGTTTATTCATTCTCTTTACAAAAATATTAATTAATTGTCTTTCTTATCTTTTCAGGTAAGTGTTTATAACATATCACATTGGAATTATATTCACAATAACAATGTAAGCGTATTTTTCCATTTATATTATAGTCGCTAAGGTAAAATATTTCTTAAATTTAGCAAACAATTTTCCTTCAAAGTCGAGCTAGAATCAAAATATTTTCATATGATATCCACCTATAAATGCAAGCTATAATTTATTTTAAAGTACAAATTCTATTTTCATTTGCACCCAAATGTTGCAAACAAAAACTATCTGTGCGGTCACGTTGAAATTCGGCAGTGTAATATTTTAACATCGCTATTGATGCTACGAGCTTTACACAATAATTATTTAGCTGGTCTAATATCCGACTATGTAATTTTTCTCCTTTTTGGGAAATACTAAAAGTTTAAATATGAAATAGAAAACCCAAGTGGGGAATAGATTTTTTGTTTCTTGTAATCTGTAATTTACGGACAAATTATATAAGAACAATGAGACAAAAATTGGAATCGGCCATAACCTAAATGAATTATATAGATTTTGTGCTCAAGAATAAAACATAAAAATAAATTAGTCTACGGGAAACAAATGTCGCCAGTAAAGATATTACTCGTATGCAACCCAGTTCAAAAACAAATTGGAATAGGTTGAATCTCCTTCATGTTGTGCGATATTAGGAAAGAACAAATTCGAACACGATGTGTGTATGGTAAATATTTCCCAAATGCCGCAAAGAAATATTATTACGAATATTAAAGTTTATCACTCTTGCTACAATGTTGACGACTTGTTTTGTTGCCCCACTATTGAGCAATATATGAATGGTATGAAAGCAAAACTTGAAATTTTCACTTATTAAAAACTTTCCAATATCAGCTGCGAGAAATTGAAGAACTTAATTTCGATTTATTTATAATTTCTCTTCCCTCGCAGTAAGAGAGCAGGCAACAACATAATAATACATCAGTTGTTTTTCCAAAATTTAGTTTGATGAAGATCTGAATATCATCAATTTGCTAAACACATCACTGCTTACAAGGAAAAACGACCAATTTATTGTTTAAAGATGTTAAGTATTTTTCAAAAAATCGCTATTATAGAAATTTGTTTTAACTTTCGAAATATACATAATTTCGTAATCGCGTTTGGATCACAGTATGTGTCTTAAAGACATTTATCACATATCACTTACAAGGATAAACGACTTTACCAAATTATTGTTTAAAGATGTTAAGTATATTTCAAAAAATCGCTATTATGTTATTTGTTTTAACTTCCGAAATATACATAATTTCGTAATTCGTAACAATAATAACAAAAAAAATATTTTCACTTCTATCAATATTAAAAGGAATGACGTAATTTTTCAAAAAATCGCTATTATGGAAATTTGTTTTAACTTTCGAAATATACATAAT